>JADRCD010000253.1:0-14267 GCA_019843815.1 Montemys delectorum
GTGATGTCAATGCAATGTGTTCTGACAAAAGCCTAGGTCCCAATATTCCTTCAGATATTGGTAAATCAGCTTTGCTACAATAGTGTTGTGACCAAGATTCCAACTTGAAGTTTGCCATAAGTGCATGTGTTCCTAGAATCTCTCTGTGGGTATGTGTTAGCTGGTGTTTATATAAGAAAGACTTCCCCAAAATTTGAATTTTTATTTAGTTCAAACTGATACATAAAATGAGAGTTCACATATAATTAGCATAAATTTTCTTTAGCTAATAATATAACAGGTATGTAGATAAGTCAGAAGGCCAGGGTCAAATCTCAGGCTCTCGATAGTCTAGGCTTAGCCACCTGTTCCTATATGCCACTTATAGCGTCAAGTGATGGCTCGAGTCAAAGAGAGGGACTGTAGTTAATATACCTACATTGTTCAGAGTGAATAGCAAGGTCCAGCTATACCTGAGTCCATTATTACCTGGGGTACGGATAATAGTTTTATGTTGAAATGGGATGGGATTTGGGACAGAGGACAAGTGGTGTGGTGTGGTTGGTCATGCTAATCACAGGGAGTCTCGATCATAGTTCTAGAGAACAGTCAAGAAACCCCTTGCTGTTTGAAGGAAAAACTGGTTTTCAGGAGGTGATTATTTCAGCCTCCAAGGAGGAGCCTCATCTTTTTAGATAATTGTTCTAAAACAGTGGTGTCTACCCTGAGAAACTTTGCCGCTCCTGGAATACAAGGGGACAGAAGAAGTCACACACCAATGCCAGAAGGAAGAAAGTATGAAGGAAGCTACCCAGAAGCAAGCAAGAAAACAAGATTCAAAACACACATAAACTGCCCTAGTGATAAGATTGTCTTCCACACAACCCTTCCTTCCATCCCCAGGATACCTTCCTTTACATGGCTGCATGTTTCTGTCTCTGTCTCAGCCTCCATAGGGCATCCTTCACATCCTGGTTCCGCAGACTGTAGATAAGGGGGTTGAGCATGGGGATGACCAGGGTGTAGAAGATGGAGACCACCTTGCCTTGCTCTTTAGATGCCACACCCCCTGGCTGGCCATATATAGCAATCCCAGTTCCATAAAACAAGGACACAGCTGTCAAATGGGAGCCACAGGTGGAGAAGACCTTGTGTCTCCCAGATCCTGAGTGCATGCTGAGGATGGTCACGGTGATGTAGCCATAGGAAATCAGGATGACTAATGTTGGCCCCATTAGAATGAAACCACCGATGACAAACATTACCAGCTCGTTGACAGAGGTGTTGGCACAGGCCAGCTGGAGCAGCGGGGGCACATCACAGAAGAAATGGTCAATGTGATTGGAGCCACAGAAGGGAAGTTGAAAAGTGAGGCTGGTCTCCACAATGGAGTTGAGGCAACCTCCACAGTAGGCAGCCAGCACAAGGCAAGCACAGACTATGGGAGACATGGTTACTGGGTAGTGTAGAGGACTACAGATGGCCATGAAGCGGTCATAGGCCATCACAGCAAGAAGCAAAGCCTCGCTTGTTCCCAGAAAGGAGAAGAAAAACAGCTGTGCAGCACAACCAGCAACTCCAATGGCTTTGGAGGAATAGAAGTTGGCCATGGCTTTGGGGGCAATGGCAGAGGAGTAACAGAGGTCAATAAAGGACAGATTCTTGAGGAAGAAGTACATGGGGGAGTGCAGGCGAGCATCCAGGGTGATGACCACAATCATGGTGAGGTTGCCCAGGACAGTCACTAGGTACAGGGCCAGGAAGACAGAAAAGAGCAGAGCCTGGGTCTCTGCACCTCCCCCAAATCCCACCAGCACGAACCCCTGCAAGGACACTGCGGAGAGGCTTTCATTTCTGTGGACTGCTGTGGCCATGAGTAGGGTCAGCGGAAGAGAGGAAGGTGGAGGCAGAAGGGAAACAGTCCTCAACTCTAAAGGCACATATCACATGGAGTGCTGAGATGCATCTGTGACACACTGTCCATAAGCCCAGAGGTCTGAATTGACTTTGTGATAGACCAGTGTGGCCTGAAAGAGGGCATTTCCTCCGAGTTACTTAGTTCCAAGATGGGGTTCTGCTGAGCCACATCTGTGCAGAAGCCTGAGCTGAGCTCTGAGGATACAAAGGTTTTTGAGTTGAGTGACTCTCAGGTACAGACAGCTTTTCAGTGTCCCCACCTTTGCCTCTAAGTTTCTTGTTGTCCACCTTCAGGGACATCCTGGGTAATGTCACTTTAAAAAAACACTCTCAAGTCCTTCCCTGCCCTTCTGTCTCAACCTCTGGTCTTAGAATGGTGAAGAGAACCCGCTGACCTCCCAGAAACTAGGGTAGGTGATCTTGTCATCTCTAGGCTGGATTCTTGACCTCATCTGGACAGGTCTGACTCCCAAGACTGGTGGACATCCACGGTCTATGCAGACTGCTTCATTGAGTGTGTGAGGGGTTTCTGCTAGTGACAAGATGTTAGAGACTGTGGCCTAGGCCCATGTCCCGACTAACCCTAAGACTGGGACCCTCGCATGTTTGGGACATGCTCTTGGCATGGGACCTGATTTCACTGCCAGCTCTGTCTCTTTATTTGCTTCAGCTTTGGGGGTTTAAAGAATCCTGTCCCACAACATCCAAAGGCTTCCTGTGTCATCAGTATCGAAGTCCTCTGAGTGCTAACCCATACCTCCCAGGCCTCATCATAGTCCCTGACTCAAGAATATCACAAGGGACTCCTGCCATTCCAGAAGTTGACCTGTGTGGTCTGTCCCTCTTCAGGCTGAAAAAAGATCAGGGAGCAGCTCTTCCCAGGCTGAGTCTGAGACATTGTCTGTCCTATGTTTTTTTCATTCTAAGCATAGAATTTAGTAGCCATCACTGTATGTAGAAGGCTAGGGGATTCCTATTAATGTCTTGTTAGACAGAACATGGAGATGAGATAGCCTAATTCTATCCAAGCAACAAGGATGGGTCCTTGATATATCTGGGACATCCTTATGCCCTCAAAATC
Source organism: Montemys delectorum (assembly GCA_019843815.1). Classification (NCBI taxonomy): domain Eukaryota; kingdom Metazoa; phylum Chordata; class Mammalia; order Rodentia; family Muridae; genus Montemys; species Montemys delectorum. The sequence continues at coordinate 2,978 of JADRCD010000253.1, forward strand.
AATCTCACTGCTAACTATGCTCTGTACTTCAACTCAAGTTTGGAGGAATTAAAAGATCTTACTCTTTCCCATTTGAAAACCAAATAGAGTTGGTTCTGTTCAATGCTCTCAGACCATACCTCTCATTTTCTCTTACAGTGCTCATAGCATTGAAAATCTTGGAGCGTCCTGAGTGGGGCTCACTGTGATCACTATCATATTGGTACACACAGGACTAAGCTGGGAAGTTGATGTCCTCAGTCACCTGGGTAGATCTGTGTGATGTCCGTTCTCTTTCATTTGGAGGGTTAGGAAAGTTCTTGGTCTAGGTGAGCTCATTTTCTGTGCCCTCCACTCTCCTATACAGTCTCTACAGCTCTCACATGAGTATGAGTTAGTGGTTGGGGGTCCCATCCGAGCCTGCCATCCACTGCAAAACTAACTTTCCCACTGTGAGCTGTAAGATGTGCATGGAATGGCTTTGTGCTCACCAAGGGTCACAGTACTGACCACACATAGATTTCCATGGTAATAATTCTGGAAAGGAAGGCTGGTCTGTTGCTTCTTGTTAACCCCCAATCAAGCTTGATCTCCCCAGTTTGCTTATCTAATGCCATTTCTGGGATGAGAGGGAAGTATAGGCTGAGGATATTTCTTTGCTGTGAGATAGCTGGGTAATCATGATGGTAAGGAACAGCCATTGCTCACCTCAACCCTACTCCTGATGAGCCAAGGATACCATTGCCTCCTGTGAGCTGCCTGAATGCAGAGCTTCAGTCCACCTGCCTACAGAGTTGGAGCTAGTGTTCAATAAGATTGAACAAGGGTAGGGTCCCCTCAAAACTGCACACTCCGAATTGTGTCAAGGCAAAGATGATCAGGATAGGATATGTCAGCTTACTAAGGCAAGCTCTGAGTAAACACTGTTTACCCTTCTGATCTCTGCCTACATAGTCTTCTACTCCTCACAATGAACTTACCTTTCATAAGGGAGTTATGTCTACCCCAAGATCACACAACCAACATCTGTGCACCCAGTGTCTGTGATGCTGAGGTGGATGGACATCAGTTGATCCTGTCCCTTAATTAGATCATCTGTGGATTCCTGGGAAATGGAGTGAAAGGACTGTGAGAAGAGGTGATCAACTGGGTCCCCATGAGGATCCAGGATGTGCAAGTTCTGGCTGTGACAGTTCTGGGATTTGTAAAGAATAAACCTGGTTCCTTACCTTGCCTACTCTCCTGTCACTGAAAGTAGGAACCTATGTGGAGAGGTCACTGTGCTGGAGAGGATGCTGTGCTTCTAGCCATGCTGGGGCTCTTGGCCTCCAATGGCCAATTAGGAAGGTGCTGCCCCACTGACAGCTGGGAATCTAACTCCCTGGGCTCCAGAAGTAGAAGACTGGCTGTAGCCAATCTCTGTCTCATCAACATCAAAGCCCTATGGGTTGGCTGGAAGCCTTGGTTCACAAGGACCTCTGGAGAAATCAACAGGACTACAGCAGAGACTACTGAGGAGCACCTGTGTTCAGTGTAACTCATTAAAGCAGTCACCTGATGGTCAACATGGCCACATCCCAATTTCTTGTCGTTCCCTTCAACTTTCCATGTTGCTATGAAAACTACATAGTAAAATTCCTCTTATAAGGCAACTGGTCAGTTTAATGCCCCTAAATGAGCACTGGCTCTTCTCAAGTCACTAACTCTGCAAATATAAGTCCCCCAGTGTCATTAGAAGCCTGAGTAAGTGAGCTCCAGCCTCTTTTTGTTCTTTTTCTGATTGTTTCTGTCTGGAGAAATACAATCCAGTAAGTAGTGATCCAATAGAAGAGGCAGAAGAAAGAAAGGCTGGAGTAACCCTTCCCTCCTCAGCAGTTAGCTGTGTTCCCATACACATGTTGGGGTTCTATCTGTCCTCATATCCCAAATCTCAACACCCTTTAGTTTTGCTCTTAAGATCTTTCCTGGGATTGAGGAAAAAACCACATTCCTATTGGTGGGATAACAAGGACATGAAGCTTCCGTCTGAATTCTGAGAGTCGATCTCTGTTCTTTCCCATCATGAAGAGTACATGAGGACACAACAGAGACCCTGCTAACACTCCTGTCATTTATGTCCTATAGGTAGCATCCTAGGCTTTATAGTACCAACCTTGATCCTAATAAACATTTCCTGTTGTGCCATGGGCCAGAAGGTGTGAGCTTCCTTCATGTGGAGTTGGATCAGTGAGTAGAACACTTGTTGTTTGGATCACAAAGTGGGATGATCTCCTCAAGTGGTTCTCAAGGCTTTGAAATTGTTTGAGAGACAAATTTGAAAAATTTTCAAGGAGTGGGCTATCAGAAACCTAGATTTCTTTGACAAGAATTAAGTGGGGATGGATGTTCATGTGGGACTCATAAGACCAGACTGCTGACAGGAATGTGGACATTGAAGGCCTGTTCCATGAAGTCTCAGATGCAGCACAGCCTCTGCTGGATACTGGATTGAAGGAAGGAATGTTACAGTCTGACAAAGGATTTGTCTACATTATGTCATGTCCTGTGAATTCAGGAGATGCTGAACTTAAAGGGGATAGAGTAATTAGTCTGCTGGAAGAAGTTTAAGTGGCTCCACATTCAGGCTATGGAATGGTTATTGCTGGCTACTCCTAGCCAAGCTTACAATGAGTATTAGAAGCAAGTAGTATAGTAGAGAGATTTAAAACTTGCAATTCAATCAGAAAGGGAGTATAAAACTGGGACTAAGGAAGACATAGCACTTGGCAAGACTCATAGGCACCAGTATAGAGAAGTCAAGTACTTTATCTACTTCAGGACAATAGGAAAGATGTCCTGAATTTGGTTCAGGAATTAGTCCATCACAGGCTAAGGACCATAATAAACTCACTGAGAGATTTCCTTCTCACAAGAGAGCTTCTAAGATCCTCTCTCACACAAGCCAGCTGAGAAGTGTTTCCCAAGTATCTGTGTCATTGTAGTCAACCTCCTAAACACTCAAGCAGCAATATGGACAGAGACTACCTATTGCCTCAGCTGAGACCAGAGTTTTGAGTCATCCACTAGATGGTAATTTAACAGATATGCCAATGTAAGCACTATTAGGTCATAGATGGTTTCCAACCAGATTACAATGGGAGATTAGATAGTGGACATCAGGATTGCTGTACCCGTGGGCAGCCCTACTCAGTGTCATGTGTAAATCATGGGCTGCAATAGTGACCTCAGGCCATTGAGGCACATGGGATGTTTACTAGTTAGGGTCGTGACAATTTCCTACATGCTCCAACATACAAGGGCACGAGTGTGGTTTCTTAAGGACATGTTGACACCACATGCCCTTAGGAATGAACATTGTACTAGGGCCATCTGTTGGATTTGGGTCTTCCATTTTGTCCATTCTTCCTTTCTGTGCTCCCTTTCTCTCTTGTGGAAATGTGTATTCTGTGACACTGAAGTATGGGAGTTGTCTTAGTCACTGTTCTATTGCTATGAGCAGACACCATCACCAAGACAACTCGTATAAAATAAATTTAACTAACGGCTTGCTTACAGTTGTGGAGGCGAGTGTATGATGTTCACGACAGGAAGCAGACAGGTACAGTGTTAGAGCAGTAGCTGAACATCCTGATCAACAGGCAGGAGACAGAGACAGAGAGAGAAAGCAGCATGGCCTGGGCTTTCAAACCGACTCCCAGTGATGGACTTCCTGCAACAAGGCCATGCCTCCTAATCTTTCCCAAACATTTCCACTAACTGGTGACCCTGCATTCAAATATATGAGCCTGTGGGAGCCAGTCTCACTCAAGCCACAACAAGGGTTTATAAATTGCTTTTATTACATATGAAATATGGCTAATGTTCTACTTTCATTCTCAGAGGAGTCTTTGGTCTTCGACTTTCCAAGGATGTTCCAAGTGTCCAGAGGTTGTGGACTGTTACAAATGGCTAAATTCATCTTTTGTCATGTACTGATCATGAGCCTTAGGGGAGAGGGGTAGACTGTTGAGGTTTGGGTGTAGGAATATCCTTTGTGTGAATTCCCCAGGATGGTAGCATGTTTGGAGGGACTATATTTATATCAAGTGGCGTTAGTGATTTTTTAGTAAGTTTGTTACAGTTTTCCTTAGCCCAGCTATCTCCAAAATAACTGATACTAGACTATTAGATTTATTTATCTAGCTTTAAGGGCAAAATCCTGAGTGCTATTGTTCTATTTAAATACTCTATGCTAATCTGGCTACTTCCCAGCCAAAATCCCTGAGATACTCACATTTCATGACTTTCTCTGCTCCAGGTGTTTTTCTCATGGTGTTTCCTGCATCTCTTCCCATGGCAAATCCACACTTTCTCTCCCTCCTGTACCTCTTCTGGCTACAAGGAAGTCCAGTCCTATTCTCTCCCCTGCTTAGTTATTGACTGGTCAGTTAGGGAATAATTTGAGAACAATGTTTACACATTAGAAAGGAGATTCTTAGACTAAAGGTTGCTAGATATGGGAACACAGAAATCAATATTTGAATAATACATGGAAAATTTTACACAGTGCACAATAGCATTATGCCACATTTCCCTCTTTTAGGCCAAGAAAAGGATCTTTTTATTTGGCAATTTTGGATAAAGTATTCTATTATCTATTCTACTTTGGTGAGTTCAAAGTTCTGTATCTAAACCATTCTTTATTATAACTTTCATAGAACTTTAAATATTTTGTTAAATTCTAAACAATTTAAGCCTATATGACAGACTAGAATTTTTTAGTCTTCAACTCCATCAGAGACCTGGGAAGGATAAGTCTTACCTAAGTATTCAGGAAGTCTCCACTTTGGAAACAGCTTCCAAAATTATAGATGAGATGGGAAAAGCTGGCTGCTTCAACAGTCCTCTAAAAAATGTCTCTGTTTTTGGAGCATAATCTTGAGCCGTCTGACCCAGAACAACTGACAGATTTGTGAAGGAGGACTTATGAAGGATTAACCTACTTTGTCCATTCAAAGCTCAGCAGTTGCCTTCTCTGTAACTTGTTTGTCCAGTTTGGATAGCATTCGGTCTGTAGTTGTGGCAAGGGCATTTTCTTGCCCAGTGGCTAGCTTGCCACAATGAAGCAACTCCATATGGAGGTCATTGATGCTCGTCATTTTTTTTTTTTTTTGAATGAAATAAGGTTGCTGCCAGGAGCAGACCTGTCTCCTTAACAAAAAATGACTTTTGTTTAATAGAATTACCAAATTAAAATATAATCTAAAAGTAAATAATTTACCCCATTTCCTATTATTCCTATATTCTCTTTCAAATGATGACAAGCATTCATCACCCGCCGAACAATCAAAAACCATTCAGCCCACCTCTTGGGAATAGGGAGTAGTTTTCTTGAGATTGCTTGCTGCTGATTTGGAGTGTGATTTTTCTTTTTCGAGGGCCCCTTAAAAATAGAGATTTTTACCAATCTAAAGAAAGCTACCTGTAGCATTTGCTGCCCAGTCTCCAGATGCTGAGAAAGTTCAGGACTTAATTGAAGTCCTGACTGGAACAGTCTGAAAAGTGGATCAACTGGGGTTAGCAGCAGTCTCTGGAGCTGTCTCAGAAGCAGGCTTTGATGAAAAAGCTATTAGACAGTCTACGGTAAGATCAAGCAGAATGCTGGAATGAACATGCTTCAACATCTCATCCCCATGAGTGAATTTTACCAAGTCTGCCTGTCTGGTTGCTTTTCTCTGTGAACACATAAGGTTTTAGAAGTAATACATAGGAGGAGGACACAATATCTGTCCGAATACTGAGAGTAACTGGGACAAGCGGGAACAGCACACAGGAACTCTGCCAGCCCAGTGGCTCAGGTTCCTTCTGGTCCCACAACACCCAGAGGAAGCTCCACTCCCAGGCACTCTAACATGCCCAGGATCAGAGATGAGGAGGACACAACATCTGTCCCAACACGGGAGTAACTGGGACCAGCAGGACCCAGGCACACAGGAACTCCACCAGCCCAGTGGCTTGGGTTGCTTCTGGTCGGTCTGGGCTGGCCGGTGCCCTGAGCAGATCTTGAATGAATACTCTGCAGTCAGTTCCACAACACTCAGAGGAAGCTCCACTCCCAGGTGCTCTAACAAACCCAGGATCCCAGAATCCCAGAGACAGCTTGACTCTGAGCAGTTCTGACACAACCAGGATCACAGGAAGGACAGGCTCCAGTCAGATTTAGCAAGGGTAGGTAGCACTAGAGATAACCAGATGATGCGGGACAAGCATAAGAACATAAACAACACAAACCAAGAGTACTTGGCATCATCAGAACCCAATTCTCCCACCATAGCAAGTCCTAGACACACCATCACACCGGAAAAGCAAGATTGAGATATAAAATCACTTCTCATGATGATGATACAGGACTTTAAGAAACACATAAATAGCACCCCCAAAGAAATACAGGAGAACACAGGAACAGCTAGAAGCTCTTCAAGAGGAAACACAAAAATCCCTTAAAGAACTACAGGAGAATACAATCAAACAGGTGAAAGAAATGAGCAAAACCATCCAGAATCTAAAAATGGAAATAGAAACAAAGAAATCAGAAAGAGAGACAACCCTGGAGATAGAAAACCTAGGAAAGAAATCAGGAGTTGTAGATGCAAGCATCATCAACAGAATACAAGAGATAGAAGAGAGAATCTCAGGGGTAGAAGACACCATAGAAAATATTGACACAACAGTCAAAGAAAATGCAAAAAGCAAAAAGCTCCTAACCCAAAAGATCCAGGACACAATGAAAAGACCAAACCTAAGGATAATAGTTATAGAAGAGAGTGAAGAACTCCAATTAAAGGGCCAGTAAATATCTTCAACAAAATTATAGAAGAAAACTTCCCTAACCTAAAGAAAGAGATGCTCATACAAGAAGCCTACAGAACTCCAAATAGACTGGACCAGAAAAGAAATTCCTCCTGTCACATAATAAAACACCAAATGCACTAAACAAAGAAAGAATTTTAAAAGCAGTAAGGGGAAAAGGTCAAGAAACATATAAAGGCAGGCCTATCAGAATTACACCAGACTTCTCACTAGAGACTATGAAAGCTAGAAGATCCTAGGCAGATGACATACAGACCCTACAAGAACACAAATGCCAGCCCAGGCGACTATACCCAGCAAAACTCTCAATTACCAAAGTCGGAGAAAACAAGATATTCCATGACAAAACAAATTTACACAATATCTTTCCACAAATCCAGCCCTACAAAGGATAATAGATGGAAAACTTCAACATAAGGAGAGAAACTACACCCTAAAAGAAGCAAGAAAGTAATCTTTCAACAAATCCACACAAAGCTAATTCCACATCTTACAACAAAAATGACAGGAAGTGTCAGGCAGTGGTGGCGCATGCCTTTAATCCTAGCACTTGGGAGGCAGAGGCAGGTGGATTTCTGAGTTCGAGGCCAGCCTGGTCTACAGAGTGAGTTCCAGGACAGCCAGGGCTACACAGAGAAACCCTGTCTCAAAAAACCAAAAAAAAAAAAGAAAAAGAAAAAGAAAAAAGAAAAAAAATGGCAGGAAGTAACAATTACTTTTTCTTAATATCTTAATATGAAAATTAATATTACCAATATATCTAATTGATTGAAATCCAAAAAGTGAGGAATTAGAAATTTATTGACTGTCATCTAATGGTCTCTCTAATTTGGTAATTGGACAAATAGGTCCAATATTATGCAATCCATATACACTTTTAGCTTGTTTGTTCATGACAGTGTCTTGCTGTGTATAATATTATGGTCTTGAGATCTTGCTTCTTCTATCTCAGCCTATTAGTATAGTATTGTTTATTTCTTGTTTTTACATTATACTATGGTTTTCAGAACAGCTTACATATTTTAAAAGTATTTATAACATATATATGCAACATATATAGAATGTAAATGCAACAAAAGAAATGTAGACAATTAAATTGGGAGGTGGCTTGTAAGAGAACAACAAAGAGTGAGACTGAATGCTTTGCTTGACGTTTGTAACTCTTGTATCAAGTTACCACAGGAAGAGCCAAGATTTTAAGCTCTATTACATACAAAACAGACAAACGAACAAAAACACATTATATATTTATGTTCATTTAAGAAAATATTAGTAGTGATGTATTATTTTGAAATATACAGTTAATACATTTTGAGTTATTTAAAATTTACATTGAGAAAAACGTATGTATTTTCAGTATTGCCGTAGACAAGCATCTACATAAGACTTTTAAATTGATGGTTGTTTTATATCAAACAACTTTTATAATACTCATTTTTATTGTTATAATATTTTATAAATTTTAAAGAATATGACAAAAAAGGTATTGTAGGTATTGATAGGTGGTCTCTGGGAGAAGTTGGGGTACAAAAGGAAAATAAGAATGTGATTTAATTCAATTTACTTAAAATATGTTTTTAAATGTTAACAAACTCAGATAAATTGAAATCATGTAACTTTTCTCATCATAATGCAATAAAACTTAAAAAAGAAATAATACATATTTTGCATATACACATTTCTGGAATGTGTAATGTACACAACTGAGCTGAAGGTGATATCTTGCTTTCTGTTTCAGTAGGAAGGCATTTATTTTACTTTATATGTTAGTTGGGATTGTACAATCAAATTTACATGTAATTTTTTTCTATGACATTTTAACAGATAGTATGTAAATTCTGAGCATTCTATAGCCAAAGATCTACAGAATATGCATAGCTGAGGCCTTGGCTGGGGACATTTTTGTGTCTTAGCCATTCCACAGTTATTTCCATATGGAGGAATCAGCAAATTATGTTACCTGTCCTGTTTGGTCTTGATTTCTTTCTTCCTGACTATAGTCAAGATCTTCAAGTGGTTTCCCATGGTCAAATCTGATTTTTATTGATTTGAATGGAATCCATAGTTTTTGTTTTCCTGTGGATATAACAGCATATTCTCTCCCCCAATACAACATTGTTTTATAGATTTTTATCTGCCTCTGGGGGAATTTTTAATTCTCTTTTGTTTATTAGGCATCTCTGTCTTACATCTGCTCCCATATCCATTAAGTGTTTATTCTCAATTCCACCTAAATGTGATTTTAACTTTGGTATCTTATCATTTTAACAGTTTGCCAAAATATTTTTGTCTTTTCTGAGTTTTCTGTTTTATCTATTGAAGACGATCTGCCATTGACATCTGAGTTATTAATGTTTATATCCAGTGCAGTGTTGTTTAACTGTTCTGCAGACAAGTTTCTCCACTGTTGACCTCAGATGGCCAACTTCAATTTGATATCAGGGGCCTCTTGGGGTGTTTCCTTCTTTGTCCCTTGCTGGTCTACATTCATTACTCCAGTGTTGGCCCTTGTCACAACTTCTGCATATTCTAAAAGGCTGGGTTCTTCTTTTTGGATTTTCTCTAGAAAAAAAAAAATGTTTCTAGGAATGCTTTGCCTACAATCCCTTTAAAAATAACCTTGCTTACCAAAATTAAAACTTTTGACAGTTGGATTTCTTAAAACCTCTAGAGATCATCTTTTCTATTGAAGTTGCATCCTTACACATTTTTAATTCTAGCCTTCTTATGAGTTGTCATTTAAATTCTTACTGAGAGTGGCTATTGTGTGGCAGGAAGTAACTAAAACGGTACACATATCCTCAAGTGCAGAGTGCAAGCAGGCCTCAACTTGCACTCACATGAAGCCTTACAAACCATGCACCCTTCACTGTACACAAGGACATGGATTAATCTTATGAAGTTTGTGCTTGAGAAACAAACATCAAAAAGAAGACAAACAGCTTGGCTGTCTTATAGGACACTCTCGGAAGAGAGTGGTAACTCTGCTCAGATCTGGTCAAATGTTGAACTTGGGGCAGAATGCCTGGCATTGAATAGAGCATACGGTCGGATTATATTACTTTTTCCTAGCCACAGTGTAGTAAAGTCACAAGATTATGGGTTTACAAATTGATTTGAACATATGCATATATACATATAAAATATATATACATTTACTACTACATTAAGTTGAGACTAAGACTCTTTGAGAGAGAATCTATGCAAGATGTGTTTCACCAGAGCCATGGAACTCATTATGAGGAAAACATTTTACAGTTTACAGTTATTTTATGTGGCTTTTAAAAAATGTGTTTATTTGTGTTGTGTTTATCTGTTAGTATGAATGAGTGTAGGCACCCAATGAAGTAAAAACTGGGTGTGAATTTAGAGTTACATCTGGCCAAATATGATAGTTTATAAATTATATTGGACTTTTATCTCCCATGAACATGATATATTTTGTTTACTCTGAAATTATTCATCCATATCAATGTTACTGAACATTTGAAGACCACAACTGTTCACTTTGGTGGGAGCTGCAGAAGGGCAGCTGGAATGTGAGGTTGGTCTGCACAATGGAGTTCAGGCAGCCTCCACAGTAGGTACCTAGGCACAGATGGGCACATGCCATGGTGCACACAGTCATAGGGCACCTCAGAGGACAGCAGATGGTCCTGAACCTATCATAGGCCATTATTAGAGATGGAGTTAAAAGATGATTTTGAGCCTCCTGGCATGGGTACTTGGAAATGAGCCCTGCGAGAACACCAAGCACTCTTTAGTTTCAAGCCACCTCTCCAGCCTCTAGAGTCAAATTTAATAAGTCAAAAGCTCTAGAGAAAGCTTAACTAAAGGGAAAAGGTAGACTGTTATATGCTTACAAGGAGTTACCAAGACACACATCAGGGTAGTATCAGAAAAGGGGACTTCATTTTAGCAATTTATTCTGTTTTGTACATTAGTTCAAACATCTATTTCCATTCCTAGAAAAAAAAAACACTTTCAGTACCAACAAATATAAATCATGTTCACTGCAACACACATGAGAAAGTGGCTTTGAACTTTCTCTCCTCCTCAACAGAGCAACGCTATGCTACTTGTTTAGGCAGTACCGGGTCTATAATGTGCTACAGGAACCATTGCAAGGTGGATGAATAGAAGAGGTTGCACAGTGTTTCATTAGAAATCTTCCCTCCAGCTCTCATTGCGCATCCTCCTTCACAAGGCTGTGCCTTTGTCCCAGCCTCCTCAGGGCATCCTTCACATCCTTGTTGCGCAGACTGTAGATGACAGGGTTCAGCATGGGGATAACCAGGGTGTAGAAAACAGAGACCACTTTCCCCTGCTCCATGGAGGTCAGAGCCCCTGGCTGAGCATACATGACAAACACAGTTCCGTAAAACAAGGACACTGCTGTCATGTGTGAACCACAGGTGGAGAAGAGCTTGTGCCTTCCTGACCCTGAGTGCATCCTGAGAAT
>JADRCD010000254.1:316-12585 GCA_019843815.1 Montemys delectorum
ATGGGGAGGGGGGAGGCAACAGGGGTTTGTTCTTGTTGGTTTTGTTTGTTTATTTGTTTTTTGAAGGGGAACCTGGGAAAGGAGAAATTTACATGTAAATAAAGAAAATATCTAAAAAAAATTAGTTCACCAACCAAAATTCATATATTATAAAACAGAAATAAAGAACAATCACAGAAAAATAAGTATTGGCCATTTGCTTTCTGTACAAAAATGCTAGAATGTCTATTCCTATAATTTGTCTACAAAAGGGGCTTCCAATATGGCAACATATGCTTAGGAGATAACTAAAAGTCAATTAAATAGTAAGATAATAACATTATTGCTTTGATAGATCATTTAAGATGGATTTAAATGCTAGAATTTATTTCATATGTACTATCTGTATGTGGTCTGAGAAGCTTGGCCGATGACTCTAAATTCTCCTGCCACCAGTTTCTAAAGGACACTTCTACTCCAAACAACTCCTTTATAAGGTATGATATTTTTGAGTTACAGAATATGCATCCTTGTGCAAGTAATCTCATCTACCATATATCAACTTACTCTCCTTGCTAGTGACATTATACAAAACATTGAATTCTCATGAAATTTAGGAAGTCTGCATAACTGAATTGTTTTTGCCACACATGAGCAAATGCCTATAGACCTAGTGTACTGTTATCTTGTTCTAACGTACAAACATCTGCTTGTTAGTGTCTCCATTTGCATATATCATCATGCAAAATTGTACTTCAAATTCTGTAGTCTTTATAGCCTCTCTTACTAGTCAATGAACCATAGACATATCCAACATACCATATAATTAGTAAACAGTCTATCAGTTTAACACTACTATCTTATGAAATATCAAATCAATAAGTAGCCCAAGTAAATAGCTGCTATAGTATGTTAAAATATAATTTTATATTAGATAACATTTAATATTTCAACTTAATGATTACATAAAATACAAGAAAAGGAATGTAATGTAGTATTAAGAACATATCCAGCATTCATTTTTTTTTTTTTGGTAAATTTGCACAATAGAAGGTAGTTTGACATTGAAACTTGACTATATTCAATGTAGCTATTAGTACTTCACACCCCAAAAGACATCTGTATCATGAAACTACCACAAAACTGAAGCCCAAAGTCATATTTGAATCAACATAGCCCAAAATGTCCATGGATGATATGACACAGAAAATAAAGATCCAATTAAAGAACCTCTTTGTTAATCATTGTCTCCTGGACATAGAAACTTCAAGGATGAGGGTTGAGAAATCTATGTCATAAAGTAAACCATCAGCAGTTGTGCATATTTAGCAGAATAATACTAGTACATTCTCCCCTAGGGTCTACTACCCATGTAGCAATGGGTTCCTGGCCCTGGTAACCATGCAAGTTATTGCTTTCAACACAAGAAATGGGCTTTATATGCAATTGGAAAGTGATTTGTTACTCCCATGACATCTATGCAACTAACATACCTGTGGGCATGATTTGGCAGATCAGTCAGTATTATAGTTCCCAGAGTTGACATCTGGGTAATACTCATAATTTTTCTCTTTGGATATTATACAAAGCATCTCACAGCACTATTAATATTTGCCAGTAGGGATGAAGCTTTCAGTTCTCTTTCATCTTAATGTTTCTATATTCAATGATTCCTTAGAAGTAGTCTTACCTTGAAGTCCTGGAGAATAACCACTAAAATTAGCAATCCTGTAGTATTTGGGGGTTTGCAGGGCCTCTCTGGAATACAAACTTCCAGAGATGTTACTCATTTTTGGCACTAGGATTTTTACTTGTCAAGTTTATGTAGATATTGGTCAATAGCTTTTCAGGAGAGAAATTCTGCAGTTTAGGAAGGGAGGTTCAGAGATGCAAATTTCCTGAGTTACTACACATGTTGGAATGGGATTTTTAGCAGCTTACTTAGAGTCAGTCATCCCCTTACTATGTTAACATCTTGTTTATGTTTTCTTAAGTGTCTTCAATAAACACATTTGCCCTCTCTGGAGGCATAGATACTTGATTACAAATGCCCAGAAAAAACACACAAAAGATTAGAAAAGAGGTAAGAGAAAGTGACTTAGGGCTATAATAATAAATGCATAATATTGTTAATGGTTTCTCTTTCCCTGGAAATACAATGGCAACTTAGTCTTTGCACAATGCCATAAACAAGTTTTAGACTGAAAATTTAGAAAAACAGAAGTGTGTTTCATTGTACATTTGAAACCTATAATAATAATAAATTCCTGTATTACCTGCATTATCTGCATAAGATTGCTTTGGTTCCTTAGGGTTCAAATGGCTTGACAAAGAAATATTGCTTTACCTACTTTTGAGAGTAGCACTTAAGTCTGATGGAATTTAAGAAGTTATAGTTACCCCTTTCTGTTTTAACCCATAAAGCTCCAGTTGTGGCTTGTGTACTGAGATTAGTCTCCTATGACACAGACGATAGTATTTGCTTCAGGTATGTGCATGTGACCCTAAGCAAGCCAATTAGAAAATATCACTACCACTTGCCAAGTTTTAAGAAATAAGACAAGACTTCTACTTTTCCCTTTTGCTGTTAGATCTTGGGTGTCTAATCAAGTTACATCTAAATCTATAACTGCTTCTGAAATTCTAATGAGGCGAATTAACAGAAATGTATTTATTTTGGACTTTAAAATTGTTTACTTGTATCTTCCCCTATTCCTAAGTGTAGTTATTTGGAATTATGCTGTTTTACATACACATACACACACAGCAGAAACACACACACACACACAGAGAAACACACATGCACAAAGACACACACACAGTAGAGTATTTCAAAATGTATACAGCTTTTTAATGCGCATGAAGCTGTATGAACACAGCATTTCTTTTAATATGAACTAAGTGTGCAGTTGTAAGGTGATCATGCACAGTGAGCTATTCAATAACATTTAGCGCAGATATACACATTAGAAAGCACCTAGAATGGGTCACAGCCTTCTAAGCACTTTGCATAATTATTTATTAGTTCTAACAGAGTATAATTATTAGTTGTTTTGCTTTTTATTTTAGGAACAAGGTAGCATTGAACTAGACTGATAGGAGATTACATTGATTACTAAGTGAGGATTTGAATGTCTGTCTAAATTTAAAGAAATTATTAAATTATACTAATATATAAAACATTAATACAAATAATTATCCATGAACTAATACTAGCATATTAAACAGAGAACAATTTTATATAAATGCATAGTTGCTGAGTATTTTGGAGAGTTGATGTCTAAGAGTTCATATTTTATCATTTTCTGGAGTTTTAGTGGCCTGAAAATATTACTAGCAGTTTTGCATTGTCCCTCCAACACACACACACACACACACACACACACACACACACACAAATGCCACTTTGCTTGTAATAGCCTGACATAGTCAACCTTGAAATAGGTATTGAAAATTCTTTCCATTCCACAATGCTTTCAGTATAGCATATGGATTTATGATTATACTTTTCTATTACAATTAAAATCCATATAAATAACATCCTCTGAGTTTAGCATTTTAACCTTCATTTGAATCAGGATGTTTTTAGCATATTCTTCTGAATGCAAGATGAATACCTTGCAAATTTCATAAGATATGTTTAATTCTATTCATATTTAAAAACTTCAGAATGTTTTTTGATTATACATACAACATAGAGAAAAATTAGCTTTAGCTTAGAGTTTTAACACCTGTGCCTGCTATGTTCTAATTAATGCATCCCTTATGATTTTCAAGGAACATAAAAGAACTAAAAAAATGAGTATATAAGAGTGTTTGTTTTATATAGTATTAATGTGTATTCCCCGATTCTCTCTTATATTATTTAAATAAAAATTTTAGAAATTGTTTAATGAACACTGCCTTCAAACTTATTATATATAATATTTTAAATATGAATTCCTGGTATATTGATATGTAAAGAAGTGATCCTTCGTTACTCAATTTAATTTTTTAAATTTACTGCACACTTATAAAAATGGGCATATATGGCCTTATTTTGTTCAACAAAAGATAATAAAAATACAAGCAAGGTTGCTTCCTTCAAGCAATCATTACAGGGTAGCATGTTTGATCACAGACACACATGCACAGAAATCCACCCAGAAAGTGAAAGGCAAAGCACAAGAGGAGCTCATATTTCGTACGAGATGAGTATTCTGAGGAAAAAGACAATAACACAGTAGATAAAGTTTGTGGATGCTGATATCTTTCACAATCATAGTTGACTGTTTAAAAATAAGGAAGAGAAGGCAAGCAATGTCAATGTGCCATTGACCCTGCTAACTCATAAAAGGAAGAAAACTATAATAAATTATTGGGACAATTATTTGCTATATTATTTGAAATGAAGATTTAAATAACATTGTATGTCAACATGAGTGAAACTCTCATGATATAGAAAGCATAGAAACTAATAAGTATTGAGTTTGACTATAGCATTTATATTTACAAAGATTCATATAACTGTCAACACACATAGGGAAACAAGTAGATAATCACATTTGGATTAAGATAAAGCACTGTGAATAACACTTTAATGTTGCTTGCTTTATTTATGTCATAATGACAAATTGATTTAAATTTTAAAATAATTGAAAGTATAAAAGAAGTAATTAAGCCTAAATATAAAATGTTTCATCTTAATTTTAATGCATGGAAGTGGAAGGGTCCTGATCACATTGCAGTGAACACTGTTTTTATTGCAGTTAACTTCCTGTATTTGTGAATGATCTTTTGCAAAATTAAAGAAGTTTGTTATGTATAATTGTAGACTTATAAATTTTATAGCTCTCATTTACAAAGATATTTAACGACCCATAGTCGGATTGTATTCTGTTATAGCAGCACATAGCCACTCACAGGGGTCCAGTTTAAGAGGTGAGGACACTTTAGAGTTCAATGTCTCCCTCCTTCAGCTCTTCTAGCAAACAGAGATAATAGTTTAAGCTTCAGCAATTTTTGACATGATCTATACTACTGTTTATGACTAGAAGTGAGACACTGTGCATCAGGGTGTTCTTTGTTCATTCATTCATTTAAAATTTACACCGATGAATAACATTTTACATTCCAAAACTGACCTGGAGTGCACACCTGAAGTTAAATGCAAAACTGTAAGTCCTATGGAGTACAATTCAAAATTATTCTTTTATGGATTCTGAAGAAGTTTTCCTTAGGAAGAAAACCTCATGAAAAAAGGAACAAAAGGCTATTGGGAGGTGTGATATTAAACAAGAAGAATATTCTGTGCAGGTTTATATTAAGGTAAGACAGGACACACTGTGAATCCAGTATCGCTAAGGAGTTGTATATTGAAGCAAAGGACCAAAGTGAATCTTATTTGGTTTAATTAATTATGAAAACTATTGTCTTAGAACAAAAAAGAGTGTTATTCAAGCACTGGTCTATACATGCATCCTTTGAAGACAAGAATATATCCATCCATACAACAGCTTATCTGCTTAAAAATGTTGTTGTTAAAATGGCTTCCTTGGAAATTTGATTTAAATGTAGTTTTTAAAAGGTCTTTAGGAAATTTTAGTTTTGAAAAAAATTATAATGCAATTAATCCATAAAGAAATATAAAAGTGATTTTCCTCTTCTGTGAATTTCTAAGGCAGGACCAGCCAGGAGGCACAGGCCTCAGAAGTGGCAGAGCAGCTGGGACAGGGTCTTTCCTGCCTCTATCTACAATCAGGAGGTGAGCCTATTCCACAGCCCTCTGTGTACCTTTCCTGCCAGGCAAGAGCTGGTTGCCAGGGAGTGCTTTGACCCTGGGACACAGGTGAGATCTCCATTTTCTCTCCTGTGACTTTCTAAGGTGGGACCAGCCAGGAGGCACAGCAGAGCAGATGGGACAGGGCCCTTCTTTCATCCATTTGTACCTAGGAGGGACAGCTCCACAGTCTTCTGTACATGGTTCTTACCAGGGGAGAACTGATCTACCAGGAGTGCTGACACAGGGTTACAGACCCACAGGAGGAACAAGCTCCAACCAGAGACAGCAAGAACATCTAACCCCACAGATTAACAAATGGCAAAAGGCAAATACAAGAAACTTACCAACAGAAACCAAGACTATTGGCATCATCAGAACCCAGTATTCCCACCACAGTAAGTCCTGGATAGCCAACACACAAGAAAAGCAAGACTTGGATCTAAAATCATATCTCATAATACTGATAGAAGAATTTAAGAAGGACATAAAAAACTCCCTTAAAGAAATACAGGAGAACACAGGTAAACAGGTTGAAGCCCTTAAAGAGGAAACACAAAAGTCCCTTAAAGAATTACAGGAAAGCACAACCAAACAGGTGAAGGAATGTAAAAAATCGATCCAGGATCTAAAAATGGAAGTAGAAACAAGAAATCACAAAGAGAGACAACTCTAGAGATAGAAAACCCAGGAAAGAAGTCAGGAGTCATAGATGTAAGCATCACCAACAGATCTCAGGTGCAGAAGATACCATAGAATATATTGACACAACAGTCAAAGAAAATGCAAAATGCAAAAAAGATCCTAACCCAAAACATCCAGGAAATCCAGGACACAATGAGAGGACCAAACATAAGGATAACAGGTATAGAAGCGAGTGAAGACTTCCAACTTAAAGGGCCAGTAAATATCTTCAACAAAATTATGGAAGAAAAACTTCCCTAACCTAAAAAAAAAGAGATGCCCATGAACATGCAAGAAACCTACAGAACTCCAAAGAGTTTGAACTAGAAAAGAAATGCCTCGTATCACATAATAATCAAAACACATTATGCACAAAGCAAAGAAATAATATTAAAAGCAAGGGAAAAAGGTCAAGTAACATATAAAGGCAGGCCTATCAGAATCACACCAGACTTTGCGCCAGAGACTATGAAAGCCAGAAGATCCTGGGCTGATGTCATACTGACCCTAAGAGAACACAAATGCCAGCCCCAGATACAATACCCAGCAAAATTCTCAATTATCATAGATGAAAAACCAAGGTATTCCATGACAAAACCAAATTTACACAATATCTTTCAAGAAATCCAGCCCTTCAAAGGATAATAAATGGAAAACTCCAACACAATGAGGGAAACTACAAGCTAGACAGAGCAAGAAAGTAATCTTCCAACAAAACAAAAAGAAGATAGCCACATGAACAGAATTCCAACTCTAACAACAAAAATAACAGGAAGCAACAATTAATTTTCCTTAATATCTATTACTATCAATGGATTCAATTCCCCCAATAAAAAGAGATAGACTATTGGACTGGTTATATAAACATGACCCAACAATTTTTTGCATTCAGGAAACCCACCTCAGTGACAAAGACAGACACCACCTCAGAATAAAAGGCTGGAAAACCATTTTACAAGCAAATGGTCCCAAGAAACAAGCTGGAGTAGCCATTCCAATATCGAATAACATCGACTTTTAACCTAAAGTGATCAAAAAAGATAAGGAGGGACACTTCATATTCATCAAAGGTATGATCTAGCAAGATGAACTCTCAATTCTGAACTTCTACACACCAAATGCAAGAGCATCTAAATTAATAAAAGAAACTTTACTAAAGCTCAAAGTAAACATTGCATTGCTCACAATAAGAGTGGGAGACTTCAATACCCCACTCTCTGCAATAGACAGATCCTGAAAACAGAAACTAAACAAAGACACAATGAGACTAACAGAAGTTATGAAACAAATGGATTTGATACAAATCTATAGAACTTTCTATCCTAAAACAAAAGGATATACCTTCTTCTCAGCACCACATGGTACCTTCTCCCAAAGTGACCATATAATTGGTCACAAACTGTGCTCAACAGATACAAGAAGATTGAAATAATTCCTTGCAGTCTATCAGATAACCACAGAATAAGGTTGGTCATCAATAACAATATAAACAGCAGAAAGCTCACATAAAAGTGGAAGCTTAACAACACTCTACTCAGTGATAACTTGGACAAGGAAGAAATAAAGAAAGAAATTAAAGATTTTTTAGAGTTTAATGAAAATGAAACCACAACATACCCAATCTTATCGGACATAATGAAAACAGTCCTAAGAGGAAAACTCATAGCTATGAGTACCTCCAAAAGGAAACTGGAGAACGAATACCCCAGCAATTTGACAGCACACATGAAAGCTCTAGAATAAAAAGAAGTGAATCCACCCAAGAGGAGTCGAAGGCAGGAAATAAACTCACGGCTGAAATCAATCAAGTGGAAACAAAAAGAACTATACAAAGAATCAACCAAACCAGGAGCTGGTTCTTTGAGAAAACCAACAGAATAGATAAACCCTTAGCCAGACTAACTAGAGGGCACAGAGACAGTATCCTAATTAACAATCTTAGAAATGAAAAGGGAGACATAATGACAGAAACTGAGGAAATTCAAAAAATCATAAGATCCTACTACAAAAGCCTATATTCAATAAAACTGGAAAATCTGGATAAAATGAAAAATTTTCTAGACAGACACCAGGTACCAAAGTTAAATCAAGATTAGATAAATGATCTAAACAGTCTCATATCCTCCAAAGAAATAGAAACTGTCATTAATAGTCTCTGAACCAAAAAAAAAAAAAAAGCCCAGGACCAGACGGGTTTGGTGCAGAATTTTTTGAGGCCTTAAAGAAGACCTAATATAAATACTTCTCAAACTATTCCACAACATAGAGAAGGTACTCTACCCAATTCATTCTATAAAGCCACAATTACTCTGATATCTAAACCTCACAAAGACCTAACAAAGAAAGAAAACTTCAGACCAATTTCCCTTATGAATATCGATGCAAAAATACTCAATAAAATTCTTGCAAACCAAATCCAAGAACACATGAAACAGATCATACATCATGATTAAATAGGCTTCATCCCAGGGATGCAAGGATGATTCAATATATGGAAATCCATCAATGTAATTCACTATATAGACAAACTCAAAAAAAAACATATCATCATCTCATTAGATGCTGAGAAAGCATTTGACAAAATCCAACACCCCAGCATGATATAAGTTTTGGAAAGATCAGGCCCATATCTAAATATATTAAAAGCAATAAACAGCAAACCAGTAGCCAATTTCGAACTAAATGGAGAGAAACTTGAACCATTCCCACTAAAATCAGAGATTAGGCAAGGCTGCCCACTCTCTCCTTACCTATTCAATATAGTACTTGAAGTCCTAGCCAGAGCAATTAGACAACAAAAAGAGATCAAAGGGATACCAATTGGAAAGGAAGAAGTCACATTGTCACTATTTGCTGTTGATATGATAGTATACTTATGTGATCGCAAAAATTCCACCAGAGAGCTCCTAAACCTGATAAACAACTTTAGCAAAGTAGCTGGATATAAAATTAACTCAAGCAAATCAATGGCGTTCCTCTACACAAGGGATAAATAGGCTGAGAAAGAAATTAGGGAAACAACACCCTCACAATAGTTACAAATAATACAAAATATCTTGGTGTTACTCTAACTAAGCAAGTGAAAGACCTGTATGACAAGAACTTCAAGTCTCTGAAGAATTAAACTCAAGATCTCAGAAAATTGAAGGATCTCTCATGTTCATGGATTGGCAGAATTAATAGAGTAAAAATGGCCATCTTGCTGAAAGTAATCTACAGATTCGATGAAGTCCTATCAATATTCCAACTCAATTGTTCACAGAGGTTGAAAGAGCAATTTGCAAATTCATCTGGAATAACAAAAAACCTAGGATAGTGAAAACTATTCTCAACATAAAGGAATCTCTGGTGAAATCACCATCTGGGACCTTAAGCTGTACTACAACGCAATTGTGATAAAAACTGAATGGTATTGGTACAGTGACAGGCAGGTAGATCAATTGAATAGAATTGAAGACCCAGAAATAAACTCACACACCTATGGTCACTTGATCTTTTACAAAGCACTAAAACCATAAAGTGGAAAAATGACAGCATTTTCAACAAATGGTGCTGGCTCAACTGGCTGTTAGCATGTAGAAGAATGCAAATCAATCCATTCTTATCTCCTTGCACAAAGCTCAAGACCAAGTGGATCGGGAAGAGCCTTGAGCACATGGGCACAGGGAAAATTTTCCTTAACAGAATACCAATAGATTATGCTCTAAGATCAAGAAATGACAAATGGGACCTCATAAAGTTACAAAGCTTCTGTAAGGCAAAGGATAATCTCAATAGGGCAAAATGACAACCAACAGATTGGGAAAAGGTCTTCACCAGTCCTATCTCTGATAGAGGGCTAATAGCCAATATATACAAAGAACTCAAGAAGTTAGAATCCAGAGAACCAAATAACACTATTAAAAATGGGGTACAGAGCTAAACAAAGAACTCTCAACTGAGGAATATCAAATGACTTAGAAGCACCTAAAGAAATGTTCAACATCCTTACTCATCAGTGAAATGCAAATCAAAACAACCATGAGATTCCACCTCACACTAGTCAGAATGGCTAAGATCAAAACCGAGGTGACAACAGATGCTGGCAAGGATGTGGAGAATAAGGAACATCCCTTCATTGCTGGTGGAATTACAAGATGGTATGACCACTCTGGAAATCAATTTGGCAGTTCCTTAGGAAATTGGACATAGTTCTACCTGAGGACTCAGCTACACCACTCCTGAGTATATACCCAGAAGATATGCCAACGTGTAATAAGGACACATGATCCACTATGTTCATAGCAACTTTATTTATAGTAGCCAGAAACTGGAAACAACCCTGATGTTGCTTAACAGAGAAATGGATATAGAAAATGTGGTACATTTACACAATGGAGTACTAGTTAGCTATTAAAAGCAATGAATTTAAGAAATTCTTAGGGAAATGGATGGATCTGGAGTATATCATCGTGAGTGAGGTAAACCAATCACAAAAGATTATACATGGTATGCACTCACTGATAAGTGGCTATTAGCCCAGGAGCACAGAATACCCAAAATACAATCCACAAACCACAAGAAATTCAAGAAGGAAGACCAAAGTGTGGATACTTCATTCCTTCTTAGAAGGGGGAACAAAATACCCATGGAAGGAGTTTCACAGACAAAGTATGGAGTAGAGGCTGAAGGAAGGACAAAACAGAGACTGCCCTACCTGGGAATCCTTCCTATATTCAATTACCAAACCCAGACACTATTGTAGATGCCAGCAAGTGCTGGCTGACAGGAGCCTGATAAAGCTATTTCCTGAGAGACTCTGCCAGTGCCCGACTAATACGGAGTTAGAGGTGCACAGCCTTTCATTGGACTGAGCACAGGTTCCCCAATGAAGGGGCTAGAGAAAGGACCCTAAGAGCTGAACGGTTTACAACACTTTAGGATGAACAACAATATAAATTAACTAGTAACCTCACAGCTCTCAGTGACTAACCAAAGAGTACACATGGTGGGACTCATGGCTCCAGCTGTATATGTAGCAGAGGATGGCCTAGTTGATCATCAATGGGAGGAGAGGCCCTTGGTCCTTTGTAGATTCTATGCCCCAGTAGAGAGGAAGGCCAGGGCCAGGAAGCAAGAAGTAAGAGGGTTTTTTTTTTTTTTTTTTTTTTTGGAGGGGAAACCGGGAAAGGAGATATCATTTGAAATGTAAATAAAGAAAATATCTAATAAAAATGAAAATAAAATGTAATATGAAAGTACTCTTTTTTTAGATTCTTTGTGTAACATAATAATAGAAAAATATAAGAAATAATAGAAAAAATATTCTAGACTATGCAAGAAATTACTTTTTCCCAAAAGTGTGTATTCTGTTTTAGGTGAATATTTGTAAACTTACAAAATTTCTAATTGTTTTCAATCTTTACCATCACTTTTATCTTAGATAAAATCAATGAAAATGTCACAACAACACATCTCCACTTTAAATTAAGGTTTGAAGTTTGAAAAGTTTAAGAATTGTCTCCAAATTAATAGTGCCAAAAATTGGTAAGGTCAGGATTTTTTCTGTGTCTGACTTATACAATACTCACATACCAGCCACCTTTAAGAATTTTCCCAGGGACCCAACCACCAATCAAGGACTATACAGAGTGGGACTGAATGTTCTGGCAGCATGTGTATAGTAGAGGATTGCAAATTCGATCATCAATAGGAGGAAAGGATCTCGGCCTTGTGAAGGTTCTGTGCCCCAGTGTAGGGGAATGCCAGGGCCAATAAGTGGGAGAGGGTGGGGTGGCAGGCATGGGGAGGGGGGAGGCAAAAGGAGTTTGTTCTTGTTGTTTTTGTTTGTTTGTTTTTTGGAGGGGAA
>JADRCD010000254.1:12685-63266 GCA_019843815.1 Montemys delectorum
AAAGGGAAAATTTACATGTAAATAAAGAAAATATCTAATAAAAAAAAAGAATTTTCAATTCACTGGGCAGTGGTGTCTCAACCCTTTAATTCTAGTACTTGGGAGGCAGAGGCAGGTGGATTTCTGAAATTGAGGCTAGCCTGATCTACAGAGTGAGTTCCAGGACAGCCAGGGTTACACAAAGAAACCCTGTGTCAGGAACATAAAAAAGAGAGAGAGAATTTACAAATCTATATAGTAGAAGGCTATTCAATTCAAGCTTCTTGTGTTATTACACATTTTATAGTCAATGTAGCTTGGAAACCTAGATGACAATGATAGTAATTCTAACTAGGGTTTGAGGGTGTGAAGAGGCCTCAGTGAAAGAAATGACATTTCAGTTAAGTCTAGAAAGATTGGGAGAGTAGAGAGAGGTGCAGTATTTTCTGCATGAATGAGTCTTACAATTAAAAACATTTTGTTCTTGTATCTTGGGAGATTCCATGTATGTGCCTTGAGGACTTCAGTACTGTATAGTCTCAACAAGACTCCTATGTGCCACTAAAGTCAGTGTTGGTCAGAGCAGCTTATAAAAAATTCTCCTTAGTGCTGTGCTCCATGAAGATACTCTAGTGCTGTGCTCCATGGAGAAACTTTGCTGCTGTGGCCCATGGAGAAACTTGCTCCATGGAAATACCCTTGTGCTCTTCTCCCTGGAGATATTCTATTGCTTTGATCCATAGAGTTATTTTAGTGTTGTGCTGCATGGAGATACAACTGCCTTCCATTTCGTTTTGATCTTGTCCTGAACTTTCCCTTTTTGTTACAATGCCCCTGAGTTCCTTCTAAATGCTGCTCATAAGAGGGAGATCTCTGATTAATTCTTTCTATGTATTTACATAATATCTATCCCGATTTCAAAAAGATAGAGGAAAGTTGTGTATCAGTGCATGACACTAGCATTCTTGTTAATGAGTAAGAAGTTAATATAGCAACTAAACTAATGGCATGCAAAAAATTTCATAATCCCACCACAATTTTCTATGCTTATACTGGCATCATTAATGGGAGCTAATTTATCACCATTACCTTATTCTACTTTCATAGGCAAGTTTAATGACACATTTTAAAAACCTCTATACAAAAGACATTCAGGAACAGCATCTATACACATGAATTAAAAGGTTAAAAACACTTGTGCACATAAACAAATTTTTTATCCTGAAACATGTCAGGAAGTTTTCTTTGATTGAATAAAGATTTCATGACTCTAGTCTTTTATGAATATAATAATTCAGCTGATGAAAGGTTTTTTTTGTGTCGCTCATTTTTTATTTAGTATATATGTATATTACTTACAGGATATTTGTACACATGTATCTATTTATTTTTCCAAGTATGTTATAAGAGAATAAGTAAGAATATTTGCATAATATATATCTGTATTTTGAAAAATCCCTGGAAATTCCACTTCCTATATTCAAAAGAATGCAATTCCTTGTCATGTTTTTGTTTATTCCAAAAGTCTTGTTATTTCAAAGTTGTTTTTCAATGGTAGGGTAATAGTGAATGATTTGTTGTTGTTTGTCCACTAAGATTCTGACTGCATAGTTTGAACTGAAAATTATGTGCAAAAGGCAGAAAATGAATTAACTTATATATAGTATAGAAATGCATACATTTAAGTAGTTTGTTATGTAAATTTCCCATACATGTATACAATGGATAATGTTTACATAAGGCAAAACAGACCTATGTTCTCAAGCCTTTATCCTTTCTTTTTGGATAAAACTAATAAAATCTTTCTCTTGAGCCTCAAAGTCTCCATAGTACATTTTTTTATTAGATATTTTCTTTACTTACATGTAAATTTTCCCTTTCCCAGGTTCCCCTCCAAAAAACAAACAAACAAACAAAAACAAGAACAAACTCCTTTTGTCTCCCCCCTCCCCATGCCTGCCACCAATCCATAGTACATTTTTAATGATTGATTTATTTTTATTTTATGTGCATTTGTGTTTACCTGCACATATATCTGTGCAAGGGTGTTGGATTCCCTCAAATGAGAATTTCAGACTGTTTGTTAGCAGCCATGTGGGTTCTAGAAATTGAACTAGAGTCCTCTGGAAGAGTAGCCAATACTCTTAACTACTGAAGCACCTTTCCAAACACAAGAGTACATGACTTTTATCTGAAGCCACCATACTCCAAATTAGCCAAAACTTAGCCCATGTAGTTTAGATAGGTCTACACAGATAAATGCATTTTTACTCCGTATGAATAAATACCTATAACTCTGGAACTAATGATTTTTAGCTTTAATTTTAAAAGGATTTTGTATTTAGAGTTAATATATATGTGTATGATTTGTGTGTGTGCAAGTGGACATGTGAAGGGCAGAAGAAAATGTTCAAGAGTGTTGAAGCTGCGTCTTTCTTTCTGCGGTGCTACATAACTGTCTAGCCAGTGTCCAAGATTCCAGGTGAGTCTCCTGTTTCTACTTCCAATCTCAGCATTATAGTGTTGGGATTACACAAGAATATCACTGCACTTTGCTTTTGTATGGGAGTTCTGGGATGTAAACTAACATTGTTGGTGTGTCTGCCATGTGCCTTCCCCTAGAGTCATGTCACCAGCTCCAAGGTGTCTCATACTCTTTAACGAAGTTCATACTCTCATATTAATTAGGTGTTGTACTTCCACTCAAAGAGATGCACTAAGGAACAATATGGTATAGTGGATGAAGTGCCTGAGTGTCTAAAAGAAGAATCTGGAATAATCTCAGCTTTGTGTTCGTAAGAAAACATGCAAGCTCTGGATCAAAGCATGCCATATCCTAGCATGACTGGTTACTTTTGCAATCTAAGAAGTAAAGCCTTAGAATGCCGTATTACCTCTGTTGAGGCTCACTTTTACTTGTCTACAAAATGAGAATTATAAAACTGCAAAATGATTGTGTAAGTGAGAAAGGTGCAACCACCACTTCACATGAACAATCTTTTTGTACCCTCAAACCTTGATCAGCATCTCAGTATTATCTATGCAACATTGGCTCTTCCTTCATATACTTTAGCAAGAAACCAGCTTTAGCCAGCTCTATTACACTTCATTGAATTGATTCTTTCTTATTTGTTTTCCTCTGTTTTGTATTTAGTATTTGCTTTTATACCTTCCTCCTTTCTAACTCACATCGTCTTGATCCCACAGCAACAGTGAGAGGTCTGTGTTATAATTGTCATTCCTGAATACCTTTAATTACTGTAGAAATAATACAGAAAAAAGCATGTCATGGAATATCTTGTAGTTAAAAGCCATGGGTCTCATGGATTGCCTTCATTAAACCATTCTAACTCTGTCAGTATTCTGTGAGACAAACATTCATTTTCTCAGTTTTATAGAGTAGCCAACACAGGTGATGAGAAATCAAGTGATTTACCCAACATCTTCTTTGGGTAAATGCAGCTTTGTACTCCAGAAAAGACATGAAGTATATATTTTAAGCAACAGATTGAATACTGTATAGTATACTATTTTGATTGAAAAATACATTAATCTTATCAAGTAACCATTTTACTATTGGAGTGAATGAAACCTGCTGTTGAAAGTTTATGAACAGAACACTTTAATTATGACCTTTCTGAACTGCAGTTTCTTCCTTAATAATAGCATAAAATCAAATTACAACTAAAGTTCTATGCATCACATAATGCACAACATGCTGATAAATCTATCATTTCAGTAAATGCTTAAAAACTCCTTTGTTATCATAGTTACATTAACACCACTAATTTCAGTATTTGCCTATCTCAGACACAGTCTTTGTCTTCTTGAATGGTTTTCTCTACAGTTTTTGGATCCTGGTTTGTGCCATTTCCACTAAGGATTGCTTCTTTGTGATAACAGTTTCACAAGCAAAGATTTGAGTACCTTTAGGTCCCTGATTATATGATGCTATGCCCAGTCATCCACTCACCATCCTTTTAATCTCTTCTGAATGCTAACCTCCT
Organism: Montemys delectorum; assembly: GCA_019843815.1. Classification (NCBI taxonomy): domain Eukaryota; kingdom Metazoa; phylum Chordata; class Mammalia; order Rodentia; family Muridae; genus Montemys; species Montemys delectorum. The sequence goes on from JADRCD010000254.1 coordinate 16,672, forward strand.
TTGTCCTTGAAACTATGTCTCAGATACGTTTTGGAATAGAGACAGGAAGGCAACTGTTTTGAATAGAGACCTCCAAAGCTGCTTGCTGTTACTGTTGATTTATTCTGACTTTCTCATTTTAAAATGTGAGTTATCCCTGTGAAATTGAGATAAGCCACCATGAACTTTATTTGATCCTTTTAAAAAAAATGTGGTGTTTGGAGAAGAGAGTCACTGTGGAGATTCAAACCTCTCTGGCAGGCAAGGAGAAAATGAAAGTGATTTGTAAATGCTAAAATATCCATTTGGGGGAAAAGTATCAAGAGATTCAATGAAGGTCATTTGGGGGACCATTTCTGTTTGTCTTCATGAACATTTCAGAGAAAGACATAAATGGGGTATTAATCACATACTTTGTGGAGGCTAAATTGGAATAGACAACAAACAGAAGAAAAGGTGTGGTGGGGGCCATGAATGATGGAATTTGGAAGACAAAAAGGGGGACATATTAAGCTTAATTTAACTGGAAGCCCAGGGATGTTGGGTATCATTACTCAGGAAGACAAAATATAAAACATAATTTCCTCTGCTGTTTCTGCTCCTTAGTTATTTTGTCTTCATTTCCTTCCAGTTGTTTCTATTGAGGCATTTTCCAGATTAGGGCAAAAGCACTGGTGATGGATCATTTTTCATTTTATTGGTGTGTGTGTGTGTGTGTGTGTGTGTGTGTGTGTGTGTGTCTGATTTCACTCATGAAGCTTCCAGCATCTCTGGAGTCAGACAGGGCATATGTGACCATGATAAACAGCTGAGTATGTTCCTGATGAGCCTTTCTTTCTTTCTTTTATATTAAGTTCCTGTTGGGAAGTTCCTTTCCCATGTATTGATCAAGTCCAAGTATATCCATCAAAAGATTGACTTTTCTCAAAGACTTTATCAACTAGCATTGAAGATTAAAGTGGATAAATATCTTTCACAGTATGAGTGACTAAAATATACCTGTTCATGCTAAATATGTATGATAATTAAAGGTAGTACAAAGGGTAGAGACTAAAATTTTTGCTAATGCCTCTAGTCTCAGCTGTAGTTTTTTTTCCCTAAAATCCGTTTTTATAATACCTTATCTCCTTTTTCTGACCTAATGTTTGTTCCTCCTTTTTCTTCTTTATCTTCTCATCTGATTAAACCTTCTTCTCTAACACAGATACTTAACTCATTATGTAAATATCAATTATAGAATTATCATCTGTTCTATTGCTGTGAAAAAGTAAACAGCAAATGTACCTCATGGAAGTGTTTATTTAGGTTACAGCCTAAGAGATTAGTTCATAATGGCAGAGACAGCTTGGCAACAGCTAGGGAGAGAAGAGGCTAAGTGATCAGTTTCACATGGAAGCAGAGAGAGATAAAACTGGAAGTGTGTCCAAGGTACAAACTCTGAAAGCTTCCCCTAGTGACACACTTCTGGAAACAAGGCATTACCTCCAAAAGTTTCCATATTATTTCACAAATAATACCATCTATTGGGCACCAAGTATTCAAATATGCCCCACCCAACACAAATCCATGGGGAAGATTTCTTTTTGGTCCACTAAAACTACTAACAACTTACAAAGTTGATCAAATTCTAAATATGTACTGTACAGGCCTTCAAATTTGTTCTTCCAAATAAACTGCCTGACCATTGAGAATTACTTGAAAATACTTGCCTCATTTACAAAGAAAAATGATTAAAAAGTAGAATTTTTGTTTTTCCAAATTAGAGTCTTTTCTCCAGGCTTGGTCCAATCAACCCATGACAATGACCCAGGCCAGAAGCCTACACAGTCTCACATGGATAACAGTTTAGAGATAAGAATGAGGAAGAGTGTTTTGGAAAGGATTCTAACTAAGCATATGCAAGCATATTTCCTATACAAACATCTCATAGATAAGGCAGGACTTATTTCTACTATAATCCCAGTTCTACTGTATATCTGCTACTTATTTTCTTGTGTGATGAAACCTCAGATTCATCCTTAGAGTTCTCCAAATTAGAGAAATCATGGACCTCTTTGGAGGTTTTCATGACCAAGCCCAGAGAAGCTAAACAACTTTTGCTTATTCCACCCTCCAGACTACAGGCCTTATGAGTACATTGAGAACTTTGATTAGAAGAAAATTGATGTCAAAACTGGTAATATTTTTTTTCATTTGTTTTTCTAATGAGGATCTACAATGTACACCCAATGAATACCATACTTCTAATTTCAAACTCAAGTTGGCCAAATGCTGTTAAAATTATCTCCTTACATGTATATTGCTATACACATCTACCAAACTTGAAAACAAGCTTTTTATTGATGTTCTTTGACTGTGTCCATCAATCGCTATTGTATACTCAAAAGATACACTTGGAAACATTTCTTTAATTAATTAATTTATTTTTTTACACTCCATATTTTATTCACCCCTCCCCAGCCACCCTCCAAATATTCCACATCCCATACCTCCTCCCCACACCCATGTCTCCACCTGGATGACACCACCCTGCACCTGACATGACCTGACCTCTAAACTCCCTGGGGCCTCCAAGTCTCTTGAGGGTTGTTAGATGCATCATCTCTGAATGAACACAGACCTGGAAGTCCTCTGCTGTACATGTGCTGTGGGCCTCATATCAGCTGCTGTATGCTGCCTGGTTGGTGGTCCAGTGTTTGAGAGATCTCTGGGGTCCAGATTGAGACTGCTGGTCCTCCTACAGGATTGCCCTTCTCCTCAGCTTCTTTCAGCCTTCCCTAATTCAACAACAAGGGTCAGCTACTTCTGTCCATTGATTGGGTACAAATATCTGCATCTGACTCTTTCAAAGGCATGTTGAGTTTTCTGGAGTGCTGTCATTCTAGGTCTCATTTTGTGAGTGCTCCATAGCCTCAGTAATAGTGTTAGTAATAGCCTTGGGATCTCTCCTTGAGTTGGAGCACACTTTGGACCTGTTGCTGGGTCTTCTTTTCCTCAGGCTGCTCTCTATTTCCATCTCTGTAATTCTTTCAGACAGGAACAATTATGGCTCAGAGTTATGACTGTGGGATGGCCCCCCTCTCCTCCATTTGATGCCCTTTCTTCCTGCTAGAGGTGGGCTCTATCAGTTCCCTCTCCCTAGTATCGGGCATTTCATCTAAGGTCTTCCCCTTTAATTCCTGAGAGCCTCTCACCTCCCAGGTCTCTGGTGCATTTTGGAGGATCCTCCGAACCTCCTATCTCCCGAGGTTGCCTGTTTCCATTCTCTGTGCTGGCCCTCAGGGCTTCAGTTAATTAGGTCTAACCCTACAGATTAAACATGAGAATGTATATAGCTATGAGATTCTTCACTAGCCACCAATAGAAAGGATGCTGCTTGCATTTCCCAAAATGTTCAGCAGATGCAGCTAATCAGAGATTTCTTCCTCAGGATGCACACCCTATATCCCACAGAGAATTCTCAATGATCTCCCAAAGAAAACTTTAAAGCATGTTGTTACAACGCTGGAGGCTGAAGAGAATTGAAATAACTTAAGTAGGCATGGTCTTTTCAATAAAGCTACTCTTGAATTCCATTCATTTACCTCCCAACTCTTCTGTTTTTCAGATGTCATTCAATGGAATGCAAAAATTTAATCTGAAGTGGAAAATGTGGAAACATATTTTATTTGTATCTTCCTTTTATGTACATTTCTGATCAGTAATATCTGAGATTGGTTTCTTGTATACTGATTAGCTGACAGAATCCTCCAACGTTCTATGAAGATTTGAGATCTTCTCTGGGAATGTTGGAAAAAGAGCACTTGCCTAATATTTATTAATTCAAAAGGTCCTTACTATTTGTAATAAACATATAGAAACTATAAATTCAACATTTTGCTTGACTACTTCTGATGCTCACAATTTTGAGTTTCTAGGAAAGAAGCAGAACATACCTCTTTGATTGACACTCTTCATCTTTAAAAAAGAATTACCTATCACACCAGGACCATCTGCTCACATGAAGGAGACAATAGGTTTATTGTATAATAATTTTTCCCAAAATCGCCTTAGATCTAAAAGGTTGAGATTAATTTTTGCTAGCCTTTGTGGCAGTCTATATTTATCATATTTAAATATGTGAAACTGTGTTCACATGATATGTATGCTACTTGTATACAGAACACAAAATTACTTTGTCTTCATTTTGCAACCAATTAATGTTTTGAAAATAAATTTGTACAAACTTATTTCCCAGTAGTTTTTTTCAGAAATTCAAGAATATTTCAAAGAGCTTAAGACACTGTTTCTACTCTGTTAAGTAGTTATGAAGAAAGATTTATTATGTGAACATAAATAATAAATATGTACACATAAATAATATATGTGTGGCTTAAAATGAAAAGACATGATTTTTCTGTAGTTAAACATCATTTGAACTCTCTGTTGTATAAACAGTATCTTTGGAGTCATTAGTCACTAACTGCATGTTTAGTTTCTTCAGAAGTCTTAGAGTTATGGATGTTCATCATTAAAATGATATAGATTATATAATAAGCATTGCTTCTATAACTATTTAAATGTGTTTAAAACTGGGTGAAATGCCTTATTTTGTTAGTGCTCTTTCTTGACCTTGTGTCTGTGATGGAATCTTATGAATTTTAATAAAACATAGGGTGATAAAATTACTGAATTTATGGGCTCAGCTTCCATGCATTTCTACTCTTGGGAGGGCTTATTAACCCATAAGTGTATAGTATACCCATTTGTTATGGCAGATACCAAATGAGTCAATAGTGCATCAATAATTCAAGGGATAATTCAGTGGCATAATTGTATTTTACCACATTAATGCTTTTAGCTTCTTTGGCCTAGAGCCTATCTATTATAATAAAACTATGTAAAATGGTTCTTTTTTTTTTTTTACACAAAGCATAGTAATTATTATCACCTATTTTGAAATCATAAAAATACGGAGGAAAAAAGGCAATGAAGAAAAAATTTCCAAAACACATGGCTGATTAAAAAAAAAAAAAAGAAACAGAGCTTTTATAATTTTAATATTACTTAGATACTTCTCTGTTTAAAACTGTTGAACTTTAATTTGCCAGGCATTGTTTAGTTTGGCGTTGCTTCTGCCACATTCAGATAATCCTGGCAGTAAGTCTAGAGCACATTTGAAATAGCAATAAAATGTATTTATAAATACATTTTATATGAGAAGTTTGTGATTTTAAAACACTTTTACATCTCATCTCTTTGCTGTGAACAGATGGTCCTGGTCTGATGGGTCATTCCTTTTTAAAGATGAGGTATGTCAATCAGATATAATCTGCTTCTTTCCCCAAATTACAAGTCATTCAACAGGAAAACCAAAGTGTGTGGTCTTCCCACATTGTATATTTCACCTCTCCTCTTTCTACCTTGTCCAAGTTTGCATTCTGTCCAGTTTCAAGCTGACTCTTTTTATAGATCACATTTTGCCCTTAAGTTTTCTCCAACTATTGGATGCATGTGCTTTGTGAGTTCTTGGGGATATTCTTAGGAAAGAAAAATTAATTATTGCTGTTTTCTATAAACTAGTTAATTCTTTATCAACTTTGTCAATGTACCATAGCCTCTTTACTCTTTATACTTTTTGGGAAAAAATATAGTGTTGTCTTTGGCTGAATCTTTGATTAGGTTATGAGTATAATGCCTATGGAGTTTGATGTTGATTTCTATCCTATTAGCTTCTGCCTTTATATCCACTTTTTATCTTAATTTCTTTTGATTCTTTTATCTACAGAAATCACTCTGAATCTCAAAGTAGTAATTTGACATAAGGTCCTCACAAAAAACATTGTTTTAGATCAAATTGCCAAACTGTGTACCTCAGCTAATTTGTAAATCTAAAATATTTGGAAAAATAAATATTTAAAAACTAGAATTTGAGATGGGAATGTCATAATGAGGACACAAAGAATTAATAAAAATAAAATTCTTATCAACATAAAGCTCAAACTTCTTTATGGTTTTTGTATGCAATAAATTCATTATTTCCCCTGAGTATCCTTTTGTTATGCCCATTAGATGACAGCTCATCATTGCATGACAAATCCTATGTTTGAGGCATAGTATGGATTAGAAGGAAAACTATCTCTGACCTCAAGAACTAACAAGCTACCAATTTATGACTGAATGCATATGGGCACTAATCAAACACAATTTCAAAGATAAAAAGTAGTTCCTTTCTGCTTATTTTCATAGCAAAAAATTTAGATTGTAAGGTAAGTTATGCTCGCCACTGTAAGTAAGACATGGTTATTTTTCTTTTTAATTTTATTTAATCTTTTTTTTACAGTCCAGATTTTATCCTGCTCCTGGTCCACTCTCTGGCCATTCCACATCCTATACCTCACCCTCCCAAGCAGAAAAGAATATAGGCATGAGCCATTACTCTTGACTCATCTTATATATTTCAACTTAATGTGCAAGCAATAAGTAATAAATAAATACTGCTTATTTATTTCCTATCCAATAGTCGAATTTCAATGTCTGAATTTTAAGAGCACCAGTTTTACAAAATGCAAAAACATTATTTATTGAAAAGAAGTGGTATGGAAATTTGATATATGTATCCAGGAAGATAATGTTTATATGAATGTACGTTTATACCTAATATAATGTTTTAGGGTTCTGAATAGAATATATATGACATTTTACCTAGAGAACTGCACCAGGATTTAAAATGTCTAAATTATACAAGGAAATATAAATAAATAAGAAAGATGAGAATTTGACTGTTTTAATAGAGACCCACTAGATTTTGAGAGACATTTAGTGTAGATTTGAGGAATAAATCTAGAGGGACATTGTTATCACACATCAAAGTTATTTTAAAAGATTTTACAGTGTTTATCAGCACATTTAAAATTGTTCCCTCATGAGTTTTAAAAACTTAATAATAATTAACCTGATTAATTATTATTAATATGAAATTATTAATACACTTAATAATTTGTGCTTAATAATCTGTGTCTTCTATTATTGGTCCATGGAGAAGTCCTAGAAATGAGACTTGAAGTGGGATTCAGAGTTAGTCACCTCTAGACGACAGTGAGGTGATCAAAGGAATACTGACAGTTCCTGATGTTGTTGCCATCTTCTGATGTGTGCTTTAGTGGGTTTCAGGATGGTAAAGCAGTTGCTGTAACAGTAGCCTGGCATTAGAGATGCTTGTGGAAGGACACATTATTATAAGTGCTATGCAATTATAATAATGGGCCCTATTGATGGTTTATAAATGATAATGGAAGACAGGAAACTTTAAACCACCAAATAAAGGGAAAGTGTTAAAGCCAAAGAGTTTCCTTGATGTCATATAAAGAGATTCTCAATTTCTCCACTTGTAGGTCAGGAAAGATGAGGATCAGGCCAGGAATTTAATTATATGAAATATGAAGCTTAAAAAGAAAGAAAGAAAAGAAAAGAAATGAAATGAAAAGAAAGGAAAAGAAAAGAAAAGATTTCAAAATTTCAAACCATAGCAATGCTGCTATGCTATGGTCAGGACCTCAAGCAGGAAGAAATGAGATAACCAAGCTAGATATAAAGATACTTACCCCATTTGTAATGTTGCACCTCCACCTTCTAGTGAGACTCTGTAGACTGAAAAAAATGGATACAACCTGTCAATAATGTAGAAAGCCTCACTGCATAGGAACAAAGGTGCCCCCCCTGCATTTTTATTCTTGCCTACAAAACTAGTAACCAACATACAATTATATATAATAAAATGTGACTACTAGGGTCCTTCTCTATATAGGAAGAAAGATCAAGCCAATGTGTGCCTGTGGAAACATAAACTAAATAAGTTTTAAAGAAGTCATATTCCAAAAAAGTATGGCAATTTAAATTAGAACTGGAATAACATGTCTTTTGATATTTATTGACGTAGGAATTATGTATTTTGGAATAAGATTTAGCACTTGGCAATACCTCTAGGGAATATTTTTGAGCTCAGAAATATATAGATACTCGAAGGTTTCAAGAACAGACACCTAAGTGGGATTTTCAAGATACAATACAATATAATAAAAAAAATCAAATGTCTAAAAATTGTATACAAGATAATAAGAAAAGTTTGCATGGTTGAAGAAGACAGTGTAAGAGAGGAAAAAGTGAAAGTCACAAAGTCACCAGTTAGTGAACAATATTTTAAGCAAAGTTGGACAAGCACTGCCAAGAATCTTATGGGTAGGGATGATATTCCTCTCTAATCTAAAGGAAATGGTTCGAAATACCATCACAGACTGAGCCTCTAATAGTGACATGAATAAAATCATCTCCAAATAACAGAGGTCAAGACATGCCACTTGATAGTATTAATTACTCTTGGGTTACACAAAAATGGCCAGCTGTTGCACAAACATCACGGGAAGAGGCACCTGGAAAGGGAAATGAGTGGCTGAATAAGAAAAACTGATGTTGATCATTTAATTAGATGACTGATCAAGTAATTGCAGGCAAGTAGTACAAGATAAGTGAATGCATGGAATCTTGAGTAGTTACATGGCATCATAGACTACAGGAGAAAGAATCAGGAGATGGAATTGAAGTTTATAAATTAAATACACTCAAGGTCAATGGGAGGAGCTATTCCTGAGTGTGATGAAGTTACCATCCAGGAAAAAGGGGACATTTTCTTTGCATTACTACGTTTTTATGGCAACAGTGTTTAAATGATAAAAACATAAATAATTCATGTAGATGTATTCAATTGCTTATTCGGAGGACAGTATAAGGAAATATAGTGGGTCCATAACATGAAATCTATATATTAGATGTTATACAATCTGTGTGTAATTACCCACTGTTAATCTCAGAACAGAGAGGCCAGAAAGTTCAAGGCCTTGGCTACAAGGAGAAATCTTGTGTCAAATGTGTTTGTGTGAATATATGCATTTATGTATATATTGTTGTTATTAAAATGAAAAAAGAAACAGATCCACATATACACAGTCTATTATCTTCTGCCCCAGGAGACATATTTGTATGCAGCCCATTTCATTTTTTTCTTATTTTCAAAGTGTTTTATTTACGTATTTTTTGCTGTTTAAAACAGTTTTTAGCATATAATATATCCTGATTATGATTTCTCTCTTACAGCTCCCAGTTCCTCTTCACCTCCCATCCCATCTGAATAACATTTACTTTCTGAATGACTTTAATCTCATCAGAGAACAAAGAGTCTTCTAAGGGATTACAATAAAATAAAATGAAAATCAAGTATAAAACATAAACTAATGCAGTAGAATTGTACAAAACAATCAAACAGAAGGAAAAAAGCCCGCTCCCCCCCCAAAAAAAAGCACAAGAATTTGGGATCCGCTCATTCACGTACTCGCAAATCCCATAAAAGCATGAAACTGGATCAGCTTCCAAGTTTAATGTATCAGAAGCAGCTTTGATTCTATTGAAAGAACATACCAGTTTAACCAAAGCTTTGTCATATCCATCTTTCTCCTTACCTCACAAGTTTTATTCTGCAGAATATTTCTAAGTCCTTAGTCTCTGTGTTTAGGGTAAATTTCCTAGAAGGTGTCCTAAGGCTATTTCTGTTTTAGTCTTGTCAATTATAATTTTATGATATTAATTTATTTTATAGATGTGATAGAGTAATGGGTTCCAAGTCTATTTCCTGTTTCTTGTAAATAGTGAGATACTGTAACAGGCAGAATGTAGCTTCATTGGCAAAGTGAGTACAATGTATCACCATAGGCATTGCAATAAGTAAATGGGAAGATCAAAGGTAGTAGACTATAAGTCAATCAAAGCAGAAATTTGAGATTATGTCTTTGAGTATGGAGGAAGGGTAAATACATCAAGCCTGGAGGTAACCTCTTGAAGATAATATAAAAAGAAAAAAAAATATGCCCCAATAAAATCTGCAGAAGTAGATCAGTGCTAAACCTCACTTCAGATGACGTGCAGAGTCTCAAGGCAATACATTTGTTTTGCTTAATTCCATTAAGTGTGTGTTAATTTATTATTTTGGTAACAGAAAACTAGCACAACATTCGATGACTTAGTCTTTGCTTTGAAGTTCACTCCATGTGTCTCTACTGGTTAATTCCAACCAAGTTAATTGTGTTGCAGTGAAATTAGAGACAATCTATGTTATAAAGGAACTACCTTTCTTCTGTGAATGCGATACTAAGAAGACCAAATTCAAATGACAAAATGAATAGCTTCTCTTCTTATTGATGAATCCCTGCTGACTATAGAATTCTTTTTAGAGTAACCCTCAGCATAGGGAATTGTATTTTATAAATAATTTGTGAACTTCCTGGTACCTTTTGGACATGACTGTTTTGAAGGAGGCCAGATGTGCTGTGCAAGTTGGCTTCATTTTGTTCCAATGTGCAGATTATGCCCAATAGACAGACAGATTTTTAGTTCAAAATCACGGTCAATTTTTTTATCTCTACATTGTATACTATACCTATCAACACACTAGATTTAAAAAAAAAAGCAATTAAAAAGTTCAATAGCTGTTTTGTTTTGAAGTCTTACTTTATTTTTTTAAACTACACTGACATTGAAGTGATGACTCAGACATTAAAAGCTTTTGCTCTTGCAGATAACCAGGGGCTGACTCTTAGCACTCATCACCTTGGGCAGTGTACAACTGCCTATAATGATAGCTCTACAGAACATCTAGCATCATTTGGTATGCACACACACACACACACACACACACACACACACACTCATGTAGTGGGGAGAGACAGACACAAACACACGAATAAAAATAAAATATAAATTTTAAATAAAAACACTAAATTAACCATTTATATTACCTAATTTCCATCTATGAATCACAAACAGTAATGTTCTCATCTTAAGAATAAATGAAGTTGGGCAGTGGTGGCGCACACCTTTAATCTCAGCACTTGGGAGGCAGAGACAGGTGGATTTCAGAGTTCAAGACCAGCCTGGTCTACAGAGTGAGTTCCAGGACAGCCAGGGCTACACAGAGAAACCCTGTTTTGAAAAAAAAAAAAAAGAATAAATGAATATGCTGCCTTATACAGAATTTGATACCCAGTTTATAGAGTTGGCTGTTAGCAATACCTACAGTCATAAATACTCCAAATAAAGTACAGTGAACACTTTGATTAGAAGGAAAATGTAAGCTGTCTTTTTGTTTTAAATGTGAGAAATGAATGATGAGTCGACATTTGACAAATAGCTAACAGCATTGAGAGCAACTACATGATCATACTTACATGCCATGAATATGAAGAAAATTTAGGGGAAAAATGGTTGCAGCTTTGCTTTTGATGTTATACTATTTTACTTTCTCTCTGTAAACAACAATTTTTAGTGAGGTTAAAATACTGAATCAAATTCAGTTTCTGTTTTAAAAAATACACATATACATGCACCACACATGCACACATACACACAAACATACAAACACACATACACACAGACACACATGCACCACACACACACACACACACACACACACACATACACACGCAATGTCTATGATTATGTCTAGATTTCTATGTTTCCCATACATACTATATGTCTTTTCAATTAAGTGAAGACATCATTTTATAAAATATTATTATGGATTATAGCTGTTTTCATTCCCAAATATGAATTTAATTTTTCCTTTTTATTCATTGTTAATATAAATTAAGCTTTATTTTGTCTTTTATCATATCAGTGATATATACTCATTTTCCTTAAAACTATACATCTCTGGTTATATTAACTCTAAAGTTTTATAAAAAAATTTATCAATTGTATCTTTTCTAAGTTTAGATAAATAAATAAGTAAATCTAATTTTTCTATATATTATATACTCAAAATTCAATGACATTTTATATGAAATTTTATACATATCGATTTCTTATTTTGAATCTTAATAAGTGGAGTTCTATCTGTGCTTATTTAATCCAAGCACCTAATTTACATGCTATCTACATATGGCATTAAGTACAAACTAATTTCAATATAATCAATAATTAGAAGAAACATTGTAGATTATTAACCTAGTAGTACCTAGATTTGATCATTGTTGAAGTATCATCCTAACAAGGAACAAGATTCATTTTTATTATTTTTTAAATGTAGATTAGAGTCAGTATTTATATCTAGAAGGTTGAAAAAACAATTCCAGAAGTGAAAAAAGTTAAAAAAACAAAACAAAAAAAAACCAAACAACAAAAATATACAAACAAACAAAAACAAAAGTGACATTCTATGCAGAATGTGTTGTCTTTAACTTAAAAACAGGAGATATAGAGGTGCCTTTATTTCCATATCTATTCAACTATCTAGAATATCTGCAAGTACCTGGGTATAACAATGTGGATGATGATAATTATGACTACTGTGATAGAAATATCATGATCCAACTTTCAAGTATCTTCTAACTGGACTGGCCTTTCTAGTAACAAACAATAATCAAGGTATTTTGGTCTAGAGAATAAGAACAGCATGTTAATCCATTTTACAGATAAAGGAAACTAAAACAGCTTAGGATATTATAATTAATGTTCAGAAATTACACATCTGCCATTTGGGAGTAATTTGTAAACCTCTTTTTCCAAGCTTGAATTCCTAAATTAATACTAAATTCCTTTGGACCTTTCATTTTTGCTCAAGTTTTAAGCATTTCTCTCCTATTTTACCTCTATTTTTATTTAATACTCACTCTGAAAAAAAAATGTTAAAATTTAACCCAAAAATATATAAAATACTTTGGTAAGATCTAAAGAAAATAGACTTGTTCCTTTTATTGGACATATATTTTATATAGTCACAGTCAGTGTGAAGATAAAATATTAACATTATTTATAAGAAATAAAATAATTCTCTTTCTAAACCATCTGCCGTTTTCTGTTTCTGTGAATTCTGAGGTGCCCTTTCAAGGCAGGTGTGCTAAACTTGAGCATCAAGACATGGACAAAGATTGAGCTATTTTAAGATTACTTCAAATCCTTTTTATATTTATAGCAAGTATGTTCTTATTAAGTGGAAAAATAACATGTTTGTGAAGTCAGGTAGACATGTCATCTGACACTAAACTATCAAAAGGACTAAAACTTAGCTAAGTGGAGACAGTGTTCATGATCACGTAGGACCCAAAACTTAAACTCTTAGAGCTCAGTGCTAAGCTTTCCTTTCCAAGGTCATTCTGCCTTCTGGATATCAGGTCTTGTTCAGTTCGCATCAGTGTAAGCACCAGAATAAGCCTTTTCATATAACACAAAGTTGCTAACCAAGAAACAAAGGAGAAACTCAGGAATGAAAATGGTCAATAGCTTCTTGGTTACCTCATTAAAAAGTTGACTTTGGGCAGTGGATACAATACTGACTTTGACTTTAGAAGATCGTCAGGCACACTTGGACTAGAAAAACTTAATAAATACATATACATCTGTCCGTAGGAGCAGAGTTAATAGTGCAACCTTGACATAGGCTCTAGTTCCTGTTGAATCCTGGCTCTCATATAGATTGTGACTGTTCTTTTCTTATTGTGTAGCTAAATAAAAATACGGTTTGATTTTGAATTTCAGGTACTCTACATATGATTTAAATCCATGTTCTATGCAAAGACTAAATGTGTTTGATTCATGACATTAAAATAAAATAGAAAGAAGGGTACAAATGTCAAAATAATAATGGTTCCGTCCAACAATGTAGGGAAAATGATCAAGGTTTGGATGTGTAGTTACCATGAGTCAAAATAAACTTTTATTTAAAAAATCTGTGTCAGATATTTTGTCACAGGAAAAGAAAATACACAATGACAACATTGTGTCCACATCTTCACTTCTTACACCTAATTTTTTGTATAAGTAATATAACAATGCCATAAAGATGAAGCCATCTAGTTCTTTCTCTTGACTAATTTATCAAATTGAGTTTAAGAGAGATGCATTATAATAACCCATATCATAAAGTATATTAATGAAATTAAATACAAACAATAATTTAAAAGATTTACTAAAAAGCTACCTAAATCCAACTAGGAGAATAGAAAATACAGTTGTAAAGAAAACTTACAAGGTACTGACCTCATTGTATTTATATCAAGTGCTCTCATTACTTTAAAATTATTGATAAAATCTAACATATACTGTGTCTACTCTTCTTTTCAGAAGAGACATTATAACCAAGGTAACTATTATAAGGGAAAGCATTTAACTGGGGGCTCCCTTACAGTTTGAGTGGCTTAGTCCATTATCATCATATAGGGACTCATGGCAGTATAGAGGTGGGCATAGTACAGGAGAAGTAGCTAAGAGCTTTACATCCTATTTTCCAGGCAGTAGGAAGAAAGATGGTAAAAGACATTGTGCTTAGTGTGAGTTTTTGAAACATTAAAGCCTACCTCTAATGACATAGCTCCTCCAACAAGGCCACATGTCCTAATCCTTCTGAACAATTCACCGACTGGGAACTAGGCATGGAAATATATGAACTTGTGGAGGATGATCGTACTCAAACCACTGAATGTACTAATAATCAAACCATTATCAAATATACTGATGGAGATATGGAGTTTGGAAGAGAAGTTAATTCAAATAGGAGAACTTGATCTTGCATCTCAGCCAGACATATATTTCTTAAACTTTTTGTTTTGGTATGGAACAAAAAACAATGTTCGATATAGCCTCTACTGAAAGTCACACTCAATCATTATTAGGGCTTTGGCTGAGGTCCTATCAGGAAGGCTACATATATGCGAAGGTGGATGGAAATGACTGGATAAAAGTAATAAGAGGCAATAACAAGGAAGTCCATACATAGCACTTATCATTGGTCTGAGTTTGAGGACAGAGGTTCTGGAATGGTTCAAGCTGTATGTATGAGGTTGGCCTAAGTAATCAAGGAAGTGGCACTTACTATTTGACTTTTCCCAGTCTTCTACAAATAGAATTATTGTGCTTTTGCAATAAAAGCATGGCTTGCTAGTCATTAAGTGCTGATGGATTCAGGCTTTGCAGGCCTTGTGGCTACAAGGCTTCAGTATAGCAGAGATGAGATGAAGCCCATCACTGGTCCTTTTCATTGATTGGCAGGCATGAACTGTTACTTGGCAGTTGCTGCAGTCAGGTGAGCCATTATCATAGACATAGGAGTGGTATATATTCTTAGTTCCCTTCCACCTGATTGAAGCAGCAGTTAATGATACACCGGAAAATCTGAAAAGATCCTGGGCAGAAATAAGGACCTGTATGTTTACTTCCCTTTGTATACATGTGTGACAAAGTAGACAATGAAGAATTTCTTGTTTCAGTCACCCCAGGAGGTGACTTGTTTCATCTACTAGGAGAAGTTATGAAGCTTCCTATTTGGTCTAAGACCACAGGCAGTAGATCAGGTTGCTTTTTTTTCTACCTGTTACTGACCTTCATCATCCTCATTGTCTGTCTGTAGCATCTGCTCCACACAGTCTGATGGGGTCTGGAAATTCAGATATTGACTGCTAGCTACTGTACTGGGTTTATAGTCTGAAGAGGAAAAATATTCCTCTTGTGCTGGCAATTAATTCTGTAGTTTCTTCAGGATGCCTATGACTCTGTATTTCTTGACATCTGAGGCCAGCATCTAGTTCTTGTGAGAGAAAGGCATGCCAGCCATGTTGAAAGCCATATACCACAGCTCATGAGAGACAGTTGGTCCTACATGGAGGCTGAGCCATATGCAGCATGCCTCTGTACAAGGCCAACCAAAGGTCTTCCCCAACTTTAGACTTACAATGGTAGGAAGGCTTCTAGTTTACTTCCTCAAGTTGTGGCCCTGGAAGTGTGATATGAAGTAAATCTTTTCCTATAAAACTTTCTATTTTA
Source organism: Montemys delectorum (assembly GCA_019843815.1). Classification (NCBI taxonomy): domain Eukaryota; kingdom Metazoa; phylum Chordata; class Mammalia; order Rodentia; family Muridae; genus Montemys; species Montemys delectorum. The sequence goes on from JADRCD010000254.1 coordinate 32,491, forward strand.
TGTTTTGGCCATGATCTCTTATCCTTGCAACAAAGAGAAGCAAGTTAAGACAACAGGAAGGTACAGATGGTCCCACACATGGGCAGTAGATAGGATCTAGACATATGCCTCATGGACTCCATCTCCTAACTTGTCGTGGGAAAATATTCAAAGTGAGTTGTTCCAGTGTTGAAAAAATGTGTATTCATCTTGGTTCCTCAAATCTGCTCCTATCCAAAATATAGAGCCCTGTAACACATGTCCCCAAGTATAGATTACAATAACCCTGGCCACCTTTACCCACAAATCCCTCATAATTCCCAGAGGGTGAGATTTCTTATTTAGCTCAAATACCTTCCCTTCTCTTGTTTACAATGTCACACTATTTTTATGTTCCTTCTCACAAATATTACTACTTCTTGGCCCATGTACACATGGCAGTCAAGATACCCCCCCCCCCCCCCAGTTTTCTCCTGCTATCCATTCTGAAATAGCATGCCCTTTGAACAACTGCTCCAGAAACTGCCAGCTCTCTATAGGTATTTGGTCTGTCCAACACAGTAGTAACAAGTCACATGTAGTTATGTAGATTGAAAAATTTAAAAATGATTTTTTTCAATTACATTAGCCACATTCAAAAAGTGGATTGACAGCATGTGGCTGTACTGAACGAGAGTGAACAACTGTGATGCATCACCATCGCCACATAGGGTTTTGTTAATACTTTAAGCCCTTTTCCATTCTGCATTGCCTGAGCCAGCCCTTTATTTTTCTCTGCAGCCCACCCTTATCTCATCACAAATATATCTTCTACTTCCACCACAAAACTTGGGTTCCTGAGCAATACCTGATTTGGGAAAGTGACTCTCCTGCCATGCCTCTCATTGGAGACCCTCAATGAGGATCTATACTTAGCATCTTTTATGTAGTGGCAATTGCAGAGCTGATTGGATGCTGTCACTCACACCTGAAAACCAACCTTGCCACTTTCTACTCCAAAGTGTCAGCTGCTGAGGATTAGAAGCAAAACCTGTGCCTGCTTCAGTGGCTGCCCTGCCGTTCCAATCCAATTCAGCTTTCCTACTTTGTCCAGGATCAGAAATAAAGAGGGGGCCCAGGGATTCCAAGGGAAGTTAGTTGTTCTCCACAGGCATTTGTATTTAGCCTGAGGCTCCAGAGGACCTCTCTGGACTCCTCCAGCTTAGAGTCTTACACAACAAGCACAGTGCCTTTGTGACCAGGGTTCTCACTACATTGGCCCACTCTTGGAGGTGAGGCACCAGATCTTGCTAGCTCAGAGCCAGATCACTCTCAAAACATCTTCAACTTTAATATGCCCCTATGTCACATGGAGATTTTTGTTTAAATTGAAGAGGCTGGTGCCACAGTTCTTGAATGAAAATAGAGAGTCTCTATTTCTAACAAGCTCAAGACACTGCTGATGTGGTTGCTTTATGGACACACACAATGAATAGCAATGAGTCAGATGATGAGATTTTTATGAGTAATGTATATTTGTCTTACATTTTTTGTATGAGTTGCTCAGTGGAAAATTTGATTCTTCTTTTTGACAACATTTAAATGATTCCCATTTCATAGACTGAGGAGCTATGTGGAAAAAGTTATTTAAAATAGTACTTAAAGTAAAGAGCTCACAATTCTTGACTTTCCTGTGTTTTACCCACAAGACCAAATTACTTCTCAATTTCATGCTGTGTGAATAATAACCCAGAGCCATAAATTTTCTTTAAATCTCTAGTTGCCTTTTGTTTAAAATTCTCTTGTCATAGCCAATGTCTTTTTTTAACCTTACTCCTATTGCTGCTTTTGACATACATAGGCTCATGACTATGAAAATAGGCTTCATTTAATATTGACAAAGAAGGCCATGACGAATGTTAATTCTTATATGCAAGTAATTAGGATCAATATTGATGAAGGCACATGTTCATAGCATGGTAATTGTATATAAGACATTTCAATTTCTGCTGGAGGAAACAGATACAAAGGTCTTAAATGCATCATAGTTAATTACATAGTAGACTTCACCATATAAAGTGTACTGAATAAGTCTTTAAAAACTTCTACCCAGACAGAATCTGACCTTCAGTAGTTAAAGATATTAATCCAATATAAAATGACTATAGACATTGTTGACAAAACATATGTTGAGACTTTGTCCAAAAATAGTATAGACAATGGTTAAATGTATGAAATTGGGTAATACACTTTATGACTTATGATTGTGATTCTGAAAGCTTCCTATCTCTGTGATCTCAAGTGATTTTTACATTAAAATATAGGCATAAGAGTACTGTTTACCCATGTGTTATTAGAGATGCTCAAAAATGATAGATAGATGGATAGATAGATAGATAGATAGATAGATAGATAGATAGATAGATAGATAGACAGATAGATGATAGATATATAGATGTTAGGTACTAGAGACTAGCTCTCTTGTGAAACAGACCAAATAATATATTACTTATATTTTATTATTATTATTTTACATACATACATACAGACAGACATACAGACAGACAGACAGACAGACATATAGACATACAAAGTGTGAGTATGGAATCTAAGGTCTGTGATCTGTCATATGCTACTGGATGTTGTAATTCAATCCAAGCCCAAAGATCTGAGAACCATATGTATTGTACATGTCAATCGGATGAGGATGAGTTGAACACAGATTCCTTGTGGAATCATGGATTTCCTTGATTAAGGTAGAGATTAAATTTGCTCCTCCTCTACCATTTTATTTTCTCCAGGGCTTCTGTGACTTAGATTTACTCCAATGTATGGAAGAGGATGTGATTTATATACATTCATATGATTGAAATGCTAACTCCTTAAAAGACATCTTTAGAACCCCCTAGATCCTATTTTTCAATTATCTGTACATCCCTTAAGTTGAAAAATGATTACCCCCAACAACAGTAAGACTAAGAACATAGAATAAAAGACAAAGAGAGAAAAGGAGAGAGTGGTAATCTGGCATATTTTAAGGACCACAAAATAGTTTTCTATCATGTCTATAATGACAGAAATTCAAAACATATTTGTTACCAAACTCTCTTGATTAAAAGCAAAAATATTTGGAAAATAACAAAAGCCAAAATATCTGTAGTGAAGCAAAAGGCTTCAGAATGGAAAAGGATTTGCCAAAAACATACCATTTATAGCATTATATTTCTTTTAAAATCATAGGTCAGAGAGTTCTAGTCACTGGAAGCACAAAGACAAATGGGATCTCCCTGTGTACATACAGATACCTGTGCATGTATGAGAAAGCCCTAATGTGTATTTGTATGATGAAAGGAAGAAGGAAACAAACTCTGACATAGCAAAAAGAGTTTCATATTTATGCACTAAACAAATATTTACAAGATAGCAAACACGAATAAAGCCTGTGATGAACAGGCCCTGGGCAATACAAATTCACAAGAGAAACAAATAATATGTATTGATAAAGAGTTCAAGATTAAAGTTGAGTCTGAGAGTGAGTAGAATTCAAATAGAATATATAAAAGCATGTAGCAGATGTCTATGAATATTCTGATTCCTATTTTCATTAACATCATATATACTGTGTCTTATGTCTTCTAGTAAAGGTAGCATTGATACTGGGTTAGAAGGTGCACTAGGCAAGATCACTTGCTGAGTTTCTTCCATAATTTTCTGTGTTTAAAGAATCAAAAAATGAGGCATGAACTTCATCTGAATCACAGCACTTTGCTGCAGTAGGCATCAGAAATAATTACTCCCTACCACTTAGAATGGGAAGGAAACTTCAAGCACTTTTACCCCACTTTGAAGCAAAACACAGTCTTCACAAAAAATAAATTATTCATCCTGTGAATATTGAGCATGTATTTTCTTGTCATGGTTGGTGAGGGTTTGGCAGAATTTATATCTGTGATGTAAGAGTCCACAGCATCAGAATAAGCTGGGGAAGTTTGACCTTAGCTTAGGCACTTTATGAGCAACACTCATGGGGACTACTCTGTGCCCTCATACAACCTTATTTCTTTTCATGAAGTGGCTGGAACAGGCTGCAGTACAGGCTTCCTGCTGGAGGTTGAAGATGTTCCCGCTGTTTTCTCCACTGTATCATCAAGAAGGATTTTGATTGATATTACATATGCATCAGAGAAATGTGCATCAGTAAGGAACCTCATTTATCCTCTGATTTTGACCAGACAATGAGATTCACTACCTGTTTTTTTTTCCTACTAAGGAATGATTAAACTGGTTCTTAACAGTAGGAGTTATTATGAGACATATCCTGATTTTTTTAAAAATCTAAATAGGCACAGAATCCTTAAGAGAAAGTTCTATCCAATTCTATCCAATTCTATCCAATTCTATCAAGTAATAGAAGTTACACAAAAAATGGAAAATATAATTTTTTAAAATAATGATTTGCTTATCAAATTGTTTGTAGCACTTATTTAATATATAAATGCACATTTCTGGGCCTTAAGTGCCTATGTCATGATGTCTTATGAATTACTCAAATGAAGCAAATATTAAAAGTCATCAACAGAGGCTGTAATAGTGCACCAGTCAATGGAAAGAAACTCCATTTTGCTATTCTGTAAGCTATACTCCTCTTTGCTTATCTGTCAATAGGTAAGAGGTATGGGAAGCAGCTCAGTGCTTCCCATATCAGTGGATAAATAAGCCAGAAGTTAAAGTATCATACTCTAATTAGAATGATTTTTTTTCTTTAATCCTGATAATTTAGACTTAGGCTCAAAAGTCAATTTTTCATGTCCATGAAACAGATCCTTTAATAGCTGAGATTCATCATAGTTGACGTGTCTATCTATGAACAAACCACAGTACTTGTCTTTACTTAAACACGATAATGATGTTAATATGACCTGTGTTTATTTACCAGAAAAAATTGAGGCTTTTAGAGAATATTTCAAATATTTCTTTCAATTATTTTCGGGTGAGTAGCGCCTGCATGGAATATTACCACTTGCTCTGTTACTGAAAGATCTGCTCTCTAGTAAGGCAGCTAGTAGATTGGCTTTAAGAACGGTAAAATCTGTCATTTAAGAATATGTTACATAGACATAAATGAAACATTTGAAGACTATATCTACGTAACATCAAAAGATCAAGCAAGGTAATATTTTTAATTTGATCCCACTTATGAGTTCTCAGGCCTATAAACTCAAATACTTTTCAAAAATCTTTAAATTGCATATTTATAACTATCTTTTTCTTTCCATGAAAGTCTTTTGGAAGAGCAACAAGTGCTTCTAGCCATTGTGCTATCTCTCCTCCCCAAGTAGAACTATTCTGATTGTAAAGCCCATCCCAGAGCTGAATGAAAGTGATTACAAACACCTTAGATTACTTCTGTAATAATTTACATATGTGTTAATGATTCACAGCATTCACAACAGGATTGCCAATGGTTAAGTAGATTGTCAGAATATTCCAGAAAATAAAAGCATCCATCCATTTCCCTCAGTTGCTGAGGGAAAGAGAGAAACCTGATGCCTGATGTGTTCATATTTCTGGCTTAAGTTCTTGTTGGGATACAGGTTCATGAGACCAATGGCTGTGAAAATTGTAAAAAGCAAACCAGGGTAGTGATGTTATCAGACTTGGTACTTCCAAGAGAGATATGCTCTGAACACAATGAACAAGAAAATTTCACCTGGTAGTGTGAGCTCCCTCACCTGCCAGTTGCTGCCAGGGAAATCAAGCACCTACCTTCTTTACTTTCTCCTTTAAAAGAAGATTATTTTAATGGTTGTGAGGGAGTGAATTTCAGAAGAATTGTGGAATGGGAAATCATAACCAGAATATAGTGTATAATAAAAACTATTTGCAATAAAAGAAAAATAAAAAATATAATAAATGAAATAAGCTTCCTGCCAAAAAAAACCAAAACAAAACAAAACAAAAAAACAACCAAACAAAACCCTACTCATTCTTCTTTTTCTTTTTCCTTTGGGTCCTGTTTCCCTTTGCTAATCATTACTAAGACATCTTGGCCAAATTGTCTTCCATTCCCTGACTCAGCTATAATTTCCCTTGAGGTGATTCTATTGCTTTATTGCTTTCTCTAGACAGGAACAGAAGTGTTTCCAGAAAGATGATTATGTAAGATATCTTCAATTATTTTTAAATATAGATAGTAGTGACAAAGGGCTCACTGCCAGTACGCCATTAGGAAAACAGCAATTAGACAGAATAAAAAAGAAGTTTAAATATCATTGTGTGACCCATCATTTCCAAGTTTAAATAATTGTTCTATACAAGATTAATCACAAATACAAGATAATAAACAATTTCAAGAAAACAATTGAGCTGCTATTATGACAATAAAACCATTAACATTAGGATAGAATCAAATAAATAGAGATGCCAGGTCAAATGTGTTAAGGGATTGGAAATTATTTAAGCTAGCTTTACAAACTAAAATTCCACTGGTGTCTCTAGGTCAGAGAGGTCATCCCACAGCAAAGCAGAACACATATTTGCTCTCTGTTTGAAACCTGGAACAGCAAATTTGTTGGCCAGAGAACAGTTTAGAAATGTTGTTACTGACCAAATTGAGACTTTGAAAGTTTCCATTGCCCCTTAACTACAAAGTTCTAGTGCAACTTCTTTTCTCTAGTGTATACATGAATAGCTTTAGTATTTGGGTCCCTAAATTTGTTGTTTGTAAAGTCTGTAGCCTGAGTCAGGAACAACTTGGGTGCTTGAATTAGTTCCCAAGTGTACAAGACCACTCTCAAAGATTCAAGGGTTTTAGGTCAAGTGCATCATCCTGATTGCTTGAACTTTCTGCCATTTCTGCCTTCCAGTTGTGTATTACTTCGAGAAGACATACATGTGGGGAGGTAGGAAGAAAAAGAATAACAGTGAAAGGTAGAAAGTTTCAGAGTGGGTTTTACATCTTCCCATATGCTTAAGAATAATAATACCAGGCTTGCTCTGCATTGTGTCATATACAGCTTGCTATTAACCCAAACCTCTGTACAATGGGACATAGTCCATACAGCTGACAAGGTGTCAGATGCTAATAACAAATCATAGGATGTGAAACCTGTCTTGCTTCAGATAACGTGTTCCTCCTGATTTTGATAAATGTGGTCATAAAATACTAAGTAAGAACACTCTCTAAAAACACCAAAAAGATACTGAAATTTATGTTTGAATATGAAAATGGAAGAAATGCTTTGTTCCTCTGAATAAAAGGGATAAAATTGAGGATGGAACATTTTCTACATAGCTCATGTGTTAGAAAAGGTAACACGGAAGTCATGATGCTGATATTTATTAGTAGAATGGAACTGAAACTAGATGTGGCCAGGTGTATGAGACCCTTAAGATGCTGTTAACAGCTTTCTAAGAGGAATAGAGGCCAGCCTTTATGTTCCTGTTTTGCTTTGCAGTGCCTTCTGTACTATACAATGTAGTATACAGGTCCTCCCCAAATTCTGGTGTCATATTCTTTGGAACTGTAAGAAATATCCCTTGTTTATAAATTAACCTAGTACAAAGTCCTTCATGATAGCTACACAAAATGGACTGAGACAGTGTTATAAAATGGAGCAAAGAAAATGCTTTTGTGCCTTGTCAAGCAGTGACTTGAAGTGCCACGAGCAGCCTCCCACTTCTAAGAGTGTCTGTGAGGATCTAAAGTAAACAAATAAATTAATAAAAACAAGAAATGTATCTAGTCTCCTAGACACTATTTAATTAAGCCAATATCACTCGTAACCCTGGAATTTTAGACAAAAATTATTAAGTTGATAGGTTTGAAGTTTATCTTAGAACTCCATTTACCTAGAATATTATAAATGTGTGAAAATTCATTTTCTTGTTCAGAAAATGTTTATAGTGATAAAATCAGACTCCTTAACTACTACTGTCTATTGAAATGTTCAGTTCCATACCTGATATGGGTGTTAATAATACAAATGATCATATTATAATATATTGAGAGGACAGTGTTGGCCAGAGCTAGGCTGAATCCTTGACAGGCTGAAAACAGGCAGTTTGGGAGACTATTCCTAGGTTTTTTACCCAGAACTGGAAAAGCACAGAACAAGCCAATTACAGGAGAAAAACACCCAGCCAGGATGCTGCCCCACCACTTAGCCAACCTCAGGGGTTGCGAATCAGGAGCTTTAGAATATGCCAAACCACCTAGCTTGAGCCACATTTAGTTAATCTGCAAAGGTCCCCAAAATCTCCCAGAGCCTTAACCAATCACAAAAGCATCCATATCCCTGGATATAGAGCCACCCAGTCAAGGGAAAGAAAGGTAAATGTCAACCACTCCTACCATAACAGACTTTAAATCGACCCTGCAAAGACCACACATCTGTATTCCATCTTAAACTATGGTGGACCCCTGCATGCAGGTTCTCTGAAGAATAAAAGCTCTTTGCTATTGCATACCATTTGAGTCTGAAATATCATTATTTATAAACCATGGACTCTTATAATATATTATCTGATAGTGTGGCTAACATAGCAAATGCCCAAGTTTAATTTCATCCAGAGAGTTTGACTCAATCACATAAATATTTATTAAAATTGTATACATCTAATAAAATAATGGAATGGAGCATAGCCATTTTACAAATCATCCATATTAAATATCTTTTTATATTGATTTTCACAAAAGTTTTTTTTGAGAAAAGAATTAAAAACTAAAAAAATAGCTTGTTTTCTACTATGACTTGACTCTACTATGGAACTATCGATGAAATGGCTTTGGATACTTACATTCATTTGTTCTTTAGTTCTGTTTGAATCTAGTTAATCAGACATTTGGAGGGACCCAGCCTTGTGCTTTTTGGTCTGCTCATGTTCATTGCATTAGAATCATGGTACTCCAGTGATTTTTCCAAAACACACTGGGATAATATCTCATATTAAAGCGGTTAGTAATTTGATGAGTTAAATAATCAATCAACCAATCCAGCATTTCTTCTAATGTTGCTACTTCCTGACTTGTAGCCTTAACCCTGAAGTTGCATGTGCCTCTGTTACATTAGGCTCCTTTCACACGAGAATATTTAGACACTAAAATTGTGCACATACCTTTATTTTGCTTATGATCTCATTGTCCTGATTTTTCCCTCATCATTTTCCACTGAGAGAAGCATCTTATTCAACCTCAAAGACTAGGAGCCATACCATTGATCATTGCTTCCTTCTATTTCTGTTTTATTATGTATTTATGATATTTATCCAAAGACATCAAAGTATTCTTTGGTTCCAAAGCAATGCATATATATTCATATTTCATATGCATATTCATATTCAGTTACAACAATACCATTAACAAAATGCATCATCTATTTGGGTATACTATAGCCTCATTCAACTTTGTCCCATTCGATATGGCATTTGTAATTCCTAACAATTTTTAGTCCAGAGCAAAACTATAATAAATGATTGTTGAATTAATAAATTGAAATTTGATCCACTGTAGTTTTCTTAAGTCTCCCATGTGGCTGTTGCTTCTTGTTTCACTGTAAGTGAATACTATGTCTACATCATAATGTGGAGGTGGTATCTCATAGAGAAATACTTCAATGTCCAGTTGCTATTACATACTTAGACTGATGATCATGATCTGGCTTTCTTGGTTTCTTCTATGTTTTGATTTTTGAACTGCTTTGTCTTGTTGTATTCATTGATCTGCCTATTTGTAACCATTTTTTCATTTGAATATGTATATACTCAGTGTATATGTGTTCATATGTGTGAAGGTGAACATGTGTGTATATATATATATGCCCATGAATGCACAATCATATAGAATCCAAAGATTAATAGCAGGTAACATCTTGGATGCTCTCCACTTTATTCCTTGAACCTCAATTGAACATAGAGCTCATCAGTCTGGCTAGCACATGACTCAAGGTTCACTGTCTCTGTTCTTGTCCTGTAATTACAGGTAGGATACCATGCTGACTTTTCCTCAATGCTCATTTTGAGTATCCAAACACTGATCATCATGTTTGTGCAGCAAGTGTGTTATCCTCTGAACCATCTCCCAGCTGCCTTTTGTACCCACTTTGGGAGTAATCATTTTACATCATAATGTTGGCTCCATGACCATGCTGTGTTTTTGAGTTGCAAGTATATGTCTTTTCCCCTTAAGCTCCTTTTTGTTTTCTTTCCTCTCACATTACAATCTCTTTTACTCACTGTAGTTTATAAACATATTGTTGCATTTCATTCTCCTTCAAAATGCCAACTTTGAAAGAATCTTTATATAATTTACCAAGGATTATATTTTCTGACAGTTTGTAAGAATACAGACTTGATGGCTTACTAAAGGAGAATAGAACCTGTTGCTTAGGGTTCGATCTCTAGGTATTATTTTGCTGAATAGTTAGCAAATACTCAAATTACGTAATAGATACTTAAATCATGAGGACAATATTGGAAGCACAGTGTATGTGTGTGTGTGTGTGTGCATGCGTGTGAACTATCTGGTGATTTTTAAACAGTATACTGATGACAAAGCACACTGAATCTGGATTGCAAACACAAACCTCTTGGCAGGACCTGTAACCAGGGCCTAGACCATGATTGATACTAACTGTTCCACGAGGTAGGCCTTGTGATGATGAAAGAGAAGCAAATGTCTGAAGTGCTCACACTTGCCAGAGACTACATATTTTATGAGTATGATTTAAGATTATTTTTATTTTATGACATTATTTGATTTTATTTTAGTTTCCATGCATGTGCCACAAGAGCCTCAAGGATATCAGAAGACACTGTGTAGATGTTATTTTCCTCATTCCACCTTGTGGGTTCCAGAGAACAATATGAGGATCATCAGCCTTGGTGGGAGCCATTTTATCCTTCAGGGCCATCTCACCAATCCCTTGAGAGTATTGTTTTATTTTTGCACCTACAAGACAATGTTCAATGTATTGCAAAACTCATGGCTAGTCACTTGGATACTAGGATTGGGAAAAGGACTCTGTGCATGAATACGTGACATACAGGGGGAGGGGGAGGGAACAGGGTTTTGTTTGTTTGTTGTTGTTGTTTTTGTTTTTTTTTTTTTTTCATTTCTTCCACTGCTCGTTCAACTTTTTTTTAATTAGATGTTTTCTTTATTTACATGTCATACAATATCTCCTTTCTCAGGTTTCCCTCTGAAAACAAGAGAAAATAAAATAAAATAAACAAAACCAAAACCAAACTCCTCTTCCCTCCCCCCTCCCCCTGCTCACCACCCTCCCTCTCCTGCTTACTGGCCCTGGCATTCCCCTACACTGGGGCATAGAGCCTTCACTTTTGTTTTTTATTTTTATTTTTATTTTTATTTTATTTTATTTTATTTCATTTTTTTTCAGAGGGGAAACTGGGAAAGGAGATATCATATGACATGTAAATAAAGAAAATATCTAATAAAAGTAAAATAAAATTATATATATATATATATATAAAACTGTATATAGAAAAAATATTAGGAGAACGAAGTGAAATCACACAGGATTAAATGTTTGGACTGATTTCCCTCATGAAGCAGCACCTGTTATTGAATTGCTGACTCAGTAGGTAGAACATTCACCAGCCCTGTAGTTGACTGAAACGTTTTATTAAATATTTTTAAACAACTTAGCAGCTTACTTTGCCATGATAACTGCGTAAAGCATAGTATTGTGTCCCTCTCTAAGTTGGTTCCAGAAATCTAAGTGAAAACCAAGCGAGATATGAGAAGATTGAGTGCTGATTGTTATTCTCCTTACGGGTCCTGCTCAAGTAGGCAGTGAGTCATTGATTTTAGGGTCTTCTCCCTAAAGATGAGTTAAGAATCTCACAAAGAGAGACTTATTACGAATCAAGATTGGAGCCTGATTGACGCTCTATGTCCTGCTGTGTGGTAAGTCTTTTTGGCAAGAGTCTTATGTGTTTGGTGCCAAAACATCTGCACCTGTAGCACCTGTCATAGGAAAGCATTAGCACAAAGGGTGATAATGAGGGGAAGTGCAGAGACTCTCAGTATCAGATTCTTGATTGCAAAATCTGTTACATAATAAGGTTGGCATGAGATATTTTAGATATTTTATACAATCAGCTCATGAGTAACTTTTGTTTGGTTTGTGGTTAGCTACAATGAGTTTTATCTATCTTTTATTTATCTTTTAGGATGTTTACAATGCTTGCCCTGAAAAAATCCATTTATTTATCTTCTTCCTTCTCTCTTCCTTTCCTGTTGCTTTCTTTGAACAGCAGCTTAGCACATCTTAACTAAGGATCCAGGTACTTCTTGTGCTGTCTACTGGCATAGGGAAAAAATGAAGAAATACCAACCTGTGAAGTTGTCAATGTGGTAGACTACAAGCCTACCACAAAGCAAGATAAACATGGCTGTATCGTTTGACCAAATACTATCATTCCATTCACACTGATGATATTCATCCCTGAAACCTGTGCTGTATTGCATAACCTAGTCTATATCATTTTATGCCAGCCTGATTATAGCTCAAATTTGACACACAATTTTACCTTACTATATAATATTTTATATATCATCTGTTACTTCATTACCTTCATGGAAATTTGGAAGATGAAATGTTAAGATTACAGAACTATGAGCCATAATGAAATTGACTACTACACAACTCATAAAATACTATAACATTAATAGTGAAATATATTAATAAAACCTGGGGGAGGTGTTGTTTTTTTTTCAAGACAGGGTTTCTCTGTATAGCCCTGGCTGTCCTGGAACTCACTCTGTAGACCAGGCTGGTCTTGAACTCAGATATCTGCCTGCCTCTGCCTCCCAAGTGTTGGGATTAAAGGCATACACCACCACCACCTGGCTTAATAAATACTGTTAACTGAGCATTTATATCTTAAGTTTACAGTGAACATTTACTATAAACCTCACCTTGATTGAGGTACTGAAGCTGCAATCCTGTTCCTCCTCATGGAAAGCTTAGAAATAGAACATTCTCGTCTAATGCTATACAGAAGGCTAAACCATGTCATGCCCACATGTCAACGACTCACAGCATTCTCTTTCTCCTTTATTTTTTCTGCCTCCTCCTCAGAAATGTTCCATACCTTTACAGTTGGGTGAAAAAGAGTGAATGCAGTTTCTTTTTTGAATTATTTTGGTCAAAAATGGCCACTGCAAAGAGAAGCATCAATGGCCAAATTAGAAAAGCAGTCTAGGTTTTTGGTATAATATTGTTAGAAAGCAATTTGACAGTATGACAATTTAAGTAACTATAGCATCTTGTATAATAGGGCTTCCAATCTTCCCAGCCATGGAATTTGGACAGAGGTATAGTACCAGGCAAAATATCCTCTTATGTGCAGCAGGTCTCAAATCTAACCACAAAATGATTAGCTCACCCAGAACACTACAGTAAGATCAAGTAAATATGAAAGACAAATGGAGGCTGCATCAACTTATAAAGTCACAGATGATTTACTATGTTCATGGAGTTTTTACAATGTCTAAGACCTGTCAGCATCTTTTATTTCTTTTAAAATTATCTGATGCCCTCATTATAATGTTATAGCCTTGCATATAGTAAACATAATGATTGTTAGAAACCAACTTTAGAAAAGATGAGAAATATAGATTTGACCTTTTTCTTGCTAACAACAGCTTTTTAAAAGGTGTCTTTTTTCCTATCATTGTAAAATATTCTGACAAGCATCTTTTAGGAATATGTGTAATTCAAGTATACACTTCAATATGGTGGAGAAGCCAAGACTCCAGTTCTTCGAAACAGCTGATTAAACTTCATTTAAAATTATATATCAGAAAACAATAATGGCATGTAGTTGTTCACTGCCTTTCTCCATTTGTGTTGTCCATAATCCTACCTATTGTGTTTCCCCTACTCAATTAATGTAATTAAGATTATTCCCAGCAGGCATCCTCAGAGTGATTCATTTTGATCATTAACACTATTGATCTGAAAAGCAACTGTTTTCCATGATCTGTAAGTTTTCTCATCTCTAGATTATGGAACCCTTTTCCTCGAAGCCACCATGAAATTCAGAGATCAGGTTGAGAAACAATGTCCTGGTAACTTTTCTATTATGATAGAAAACAAACAAGCAAATCACAAACAAACAAACTTTTGACCAAGACAACTTACAAAATCAAGTGTATAATTTGGCTTATGGTTTCAAAGATTTAGAGTCCATGATGTTGGAGCAAGCAAACACTTGAGAACTCATGTCTTTATTCACAAACATGAGGCAGAGAGGGAGCACTCATAGAAGTCTTTTTTGAAACCTCAAAGATTGTACCAATCTCATACCTCCTCCAACAAGGTCACACTTCCTAATTGGTATCAAAGAATTTTTTTTCACGTGTAAGAGGTTTAATTGAGATGGAGAGAGGGGGCAGTGGCAAGGAAAGAGAGGACGGGGAGAGAAAGATGGAGGAATGTTCCCCGTGTATACATATGGGTTGTAACATAATGGCCACAGGTAAAAGTGGGAGGTGAGCCCAATGGATTCTGGAAATATGGTGGTTGTTGCCCTGGCAACAGGTCTGTGGATCTGCCCATGCATCGCCACAGGATTTGGATGTCCTGATGCTAACATACCTCCTTTTTTGATATTATAAAGAGAAAGAAAGAAAAAGGGAAGGGGAAGCCGATGGTGAAAAGGGAACGAAGGCTTTGTGCCTCTTAAGCTACTTCCTGCTGTCTAAGGGCATTGTCAATGGGGGGTAGCTGGCTTTCACCATCAGGATCCACTTGGTAAACGTTCGCATCAAACAAAGTTGTTCAACCATACAATCTTATGGGGTTCATATTGATGCAATCTACCTCCAGGAGCAGTCTCAGAACATGCAAATCTGTGTGCTCTCAAGGTATGTAGGCTAGGGACTCTAGCATCTACCCTCTTTACAATGAGTTCTTATAGTTATGAACCTATATGATGCCTTTATAGCAGCACTTAATTACAGAAGACCTAACATAATTCTGAATGAATATAAGTCAATATAAAAATGAAGAACTATCTTCTCTTTAGAATGAACAGAATTATAAAACTGAAAAAATCTATTATTTCTTTTAAGAAAAGAATATGGCATTGGAAATAAAGATTTGAGTTACATTGAAATTTTGACATTAATCTCCTTTTACAAGGTGTATAACCTATTTCTGCTGTCGATATATATATATATTCATATATATATATATATATCTCAATTCTTTGTGTGTGTGTGTGTGTGTGTGTGTGTGTGTGTGTGTGTGTGAAGCACATAAACAACATAAATTGATTCTCATGTTCCTGGAGGTAGGCATGTGCAATATCAAGATGCTGACAGATCTGTTGTGTTCATTATACTAAAACCTGTAGTTAGGGTTTATTTTCTGGCCTTAAGAGGTTCAACTTTTATTGTATCTTCACACTGAAAAATCAGATTCTAACCTAATTCTCTCTGTCTCTCTGTCTCTGTCTCTGTCTCTGTCTCTCTGTCTCTCTGTCTCTCTCTGTCTCTGTCTCTGTCTCTGTCCCTGTCTCTCTCTCTCTCTCTCTCTCTCTCTCTCTCTCTCTCTGTGTGTGTGTGTGTGTGTGTGTGTGTGTGTGTGTGTGTGTGAATATGTGTGGGTGGGGTGGGGTGGGTGTATATGTGTATGAGTATGTGAGTGATCTTTCTTTTCTTTAGGGAACTAATCTCATCATTGTGGACTCAAACTTCCCAATGCAACTACTTCCATAAACCCCATCTTATAACACTATCCCATTGAATAAGAATTGTCTTTAAAATATGCTGATAGCACAAATGGGAGAACTTTATTCTAGGTCTGCTTATTTTAAGGCACATGCATTTTCATAAAATCATCATACACTGTATTAATAATCATTCTTATACCTTCATAACATCTTCACTTAGAAACCTTACATAAGGAGAATGGAAATTGGAAGTGGGTAGGAGATTGGCATAATCTACATGAAGTTAGAAAATAAAATACTGGAAATAGGACTGAAACTCATGTCTTTTTTATATTCCCTGCTGTTATCAGATAGTGGTCCTTGACAAGAAAGTTTTATTTTACTGAAAACATGAAGTTGGTATAATTAAAGAACATTTTAAATACCATTCCATCGGCCACTCTGCCCTAAAACATCAGAGACAATACTGGTCTTTGCTACTCATGACAGGTGGAGAACAAGAAAGGTAAGATGGATACCTTGAAAGTTTGCATTAATAAAGGTGCAATTATACTAGGCATGAAGAAGAGACATGCAGAGCAGATTTCTGTATTTAAATGAATTGTTTTGTGATGCAAATTAGCACACTCTGCACTAATGAAGTGAATTCTTTAACTGCTTGAGTCATTTCTGGTTATCATTAAGCCATAGAAGCCCCATGAAAAGAATTTACAACTGAAGATGCTGAATAAAACAAGGTGATGAATAAAACAAACCCATTATAAGTTTGCCAAATGATGCAATTCAGCTATTGAAAAGTAAACTTGTTGTTAGCTTTTCAGAGTCCATATTGTAAATGGAAATAAAGGAAATAGCCTTGGCCTGTGAAGAAATAACGAACAACTGATGCACAGTATTGCACTGAAGCCATTTATTAATAAAATGGCTTTCAATTTGTAAAATAATTCTCCAGACATAATTCAAAGAATGTCACCAATGTGTAATGCATTGGAGAGTAGATTCAAATATAACTAGATACCACGGAGATTGTATCTCTAACACAAAGAGTTACATATTCTGGTATTTTGACTAGTATCTTGTGAAGATAGGGTACTTCAGAAAAGAGGTGGGCCCATAGGTATTAGCCTACAGGTTTCTAAGTAGAGCTGAAGATGCTTTCACATGCAGGATGGCTTTTAATTTCAGACATAAAGTGTATGAAATTGCATGCTATGTGAGCTTAAATTTCCTAGGATCAAAATACCCAAAATGCAATAGAACAGAGTATCAATATTAAGTCCATGGAGGTCTCCTGAGGGGAATAATAGAGGAAAAATGAAGAATTAAAGCTGGGTTGAGAAGTTCTGATCACAGAGGACCATATATATCATATATGGGATTTAAGTTCCTTGTAGAGTGAACTGAGAACTTATTGATGAATTTGGCAAGATAT
Source organism: Montemys delectorum (assembly GCA_019843815.1). Classification (NCBI taxonomy): domain Eukaryota; kingdom Metazoa; phylum Chordata; class Mammalia; order Rodentia; family Muridae; genus Montemys; species Montemys delectorum. The sequence goes on from JADRCD010000254.1 coordinate 49,586, forward strand.
AAATAGATCAAAAATGTCTTCCAGAGAGATCGCTGTGTCTATGCTATAAGAACAGCCTGAAATGCACCATTATTAGAAGAAGGCATCACAGGTGACAATCTTCCATTATTTTACTGGAAAGGGTCGTGTACACTTAGGGAATTCATAGTAGAAATGTAAATGAGGTTGGGGAAGTGATTTTATTTAGAATCTATAAAGACTTGGTTTTTGTGGTGAAATGAGGATGTAGAAAAGTGTTAGCTATCCAATCTTCAAAAAAGTAGAAGGCTTGAGGCAGTAAGATCAATAGATCCCATGCATGCCAGAACAGCTAGGTCACTTACTGCAATCTCACTTCAACATAAATTAAATCTGTAAGTAAATGAATGCTCCTTGACACTTATGTCTTGTTGTACAGTATGGTGGAGGATTACAGTTGCCTTGACTACTCTCTGATTTTAACTGGGATCTTTATCCAGATCTAGAAACAAACTTACTAAAGAATGATTAATGAGAAAAGAAGCACTAGTATTCATTTGATATAAACATAGGGATTCTCATAAAGGTATGAAAATGTAAGAAGTCACTTATCACAAGGTTATTTTATAATTTACAAAGGATAACAAATACATGAAAACATTACACTGTAAAAAGAATTTTAAAATCATGGGAAGATTACTCATTCAGGAAAGTGTTTAGGTGTGCAAGCTTGTGAACATTAGTTTAATCTTCTAAACCCAACTTAGTTTTAGTTTAATCTCCTAAAAGCCAGGCATTGGGACAAACACTGGTAATTCCAGTATAGGTATTTATGAGGCAAAGCAAGACAAATTCCTGGAGATGCCATCTAACCAGCCTAGCTTATTTGGAAAATTCCAAAGAGACCTTGTCTAAAAAGCAACAGGAGGAATGGCACTTATGGTTTCTCTCTGACTACCATAGACACAGGCATCCATAGACACAAGTACATCTTTACACAACAGAGACAAATGCATATGCATGCACACACAGATGGATTTGGAAGATAAGTAACAGAGTAGTCAATCAGAAATTTTTATATGTAAGGTGTGTGTATGTGTGTGTGTGTATGTGTGTGCGTATGTGTGTGTGTAATGAGTAAATATTAAGAAACATACATATATTGTACAATGTTACTGAGGGATAAAGGTTAAGAGAATGAGCTTTTTAAATTCACTTTTCTCTATTGTGCACTAACCCTTATTCTGGGGTAGTAAGTGCTGTTATCATACCATAGTTTTTTGAAGGGAACTTTCCCAAATGAATTGTTATGGCTTGTTCTGATTAGGAAAAAGCTTGTTAAATATCTTCATTTATAGCTACAACAGCTTAGGTGTTTTCAACTCAAAATAATTTACCAAGTCAGAATATTTGGGCTTGCTGTTGTATTTAACTTTTAAAATAGCTTGAGACACATCATTTTAAGTAAAAAGATAAATGAACTGAGGGAAAAGAAAATAACAAAATGTTATTTGTGCCTGTAAGAGAAATGAGAAGACAAGTAAGATTGGTACTTTCCAGATAAACAAGGCAGGTGAGAGTGAGGCCTCACCACTCACAGACTGGCTTGTGCATGTTACCATGAAAGAAACATTTAGATATTACTGACAAATTATCAGAGGCTCTCACTGAGAAGTTTGGTAAATGAAATAAAAAAGAACATTCAGATACAGGTGGAGCTATGTCTGTTATATAGTGAGTTACTATGGAAGAAATTAAACTGGTTATCAAGATAAATTTGAGATAAAGATCTCATGTGTGTGCGTATCGATATTGTGTGCATGCATATATGTATGCAACTATACACTTGCATAGGAAGGAAAGAGACCACACTGAAATGTGTTAGAGCAATCTATTCTTAAGGCTACTGTTAGGAAAAACACATTAAACTAGGTCTAACATTTTAGGTCTAACTTACCAGGACGAGTGAAAATATACAGCTTTACTTAGATTTGATTTCTTACATAGTGGAAAGAAAACATTCAATTCATAAATTATCCTTCTAGTTTAGAGAAATGAAACACCCAAATTTAGCCAAGTCTACACATTATTTTAACAATTAAATTTGACAGAAACTCTTACTAGTATCTGTGAAGTTCATAAAAAGCAGTCTGATCTCACTAAAACCCTAATGCATAATTATAGAACTGCAAAATACTTGCCTCCAACCTGTGTCTCACCACCTTGTAATGAATCTACTTTTCCAGGCTCATCTTGTCTACTGTATTATGTCAGGCTACCATAAAATAAATCACAAAAGACATGTTGTGGTTTCCTTGACCGCTCCAGTCCCCTCACTTATATGCCTTAGTCTTCCACAAGACTCCGTTATCCTAACCTCATGTTTGGATGTGAGTCCCTGAATCTGTTTCCATCAGCTGGTGGATGAAGCTTCTCAGGAGAAAGTTATGCTAGGTTCCTGTCTAGAAGTATAATAGCATATTATTAATAGTTTCAGAGGCTGACTCTCTCACATGGGATGGGTTTCAAGGTGGGGCTGTCATTGGTCGACCATTCCATCAATCTCTGTTCCATTTTTATTCCTGTGTATCTTGTAGGCAGGAAAAAAATTTGAACTGAAGGTTTCATGGCTGGGTTGATGTCCTCTTACCTCCACTGGAAGTCCTGTCTGGCTGCAGGAGGTGGCCATGGTCATCATATTTCCAATTGGCAGGAACCTCAGATATGATTTCCCCCATAGACTGCCTAGAGCCTCCGACATCCTCTCAGGTCTCCAGCTTCTTCCAGAGGTGCTGCCCCAGCCCTGGTTAATTTCCATTCTCACCCTCAGCCCTCTCCAACTATCTGATCTCTATCCCTGTTCCCCTCCTCACCCCTTTCCCAGCCAATTCCCTCTCTCCACCCACCTCCCCTGACAATTTTGTTTCCCCTTCTGAGTGAGATTCAAACATCCTCATTTGGGTCCCCCTTATTACTCAGTTTCTCTGGGTCTGTGGATTGTAGTATGGTTATCTTGCACTTTATGGCTAATGTCCACTTATAAGTGAGTACATTCCATAGATGTCTTTCTGGGTCTGTGTTACATCACTCAGGATATCCTCTAGTTCCATCGACCTGCCTGCAAATTTCATGATGTCATTGTTTTTCATAGTTGAATAGTATTCTACTGTGTAAATGTACCACATCTTCTTTATCCATTCTTCAGTTGCTGGACATCTAGGTCTGCTAGGGACATCTATTATGAATAAAGCTTCTATGGACATAGTTGAGCAAGTGCCCCTGTTGTATAATGGAGTATATTTTGTGTATATGTCAACAAGTAATATAGCTATGTCTTGTAATAAAACTATTCCCATTTCTTTCAGAAACCGCCAGATTGATTTCCAAAGTTGTTGCACAAGTTTGAACTTCCTCCAGCAATGGAGGAGTGTTCCTCTTGCTCCACATTGTTGACTGCAAGCGATATCACTTGAGGTTGTTGTTCCTGCTTTTGTTATTTTTTCCCCTCAATCTAAATGAACCTGACAATGTAGGATGGAATCTCAGAGTTGCTTTAATTCACATTTCCCAGATGACTAAGAATGTTGAACAAATTAAGTGTTTCTTGGACATTAGACATTCCTCTATTGAGAATTCTGTTTAGTTCTGTATCCCATTTTTAATTGGGTTATTTGGTTTCTTTATGTCTAATGTCTTGAGTTCTAAGTATATTGTTCATGTTAGTGCTCTGTTGCATAGAGGGTTTGTTAAGATCTTTTCCCATTCAGTAGGCTACCATTCTGTACTATTGATGGTGTTCTTAGCCTTGCAGATGCTTCTCAGTTTCATGAGGCCTCATATATCAATTATTGAACTTAGTGCCTGAGCTATTGGTGTTTAGTTTGGGGATTTGTTTCATGTATTGTTCAAGAAAACTCCCATACTTTCTTTTCCATTAGATTTGGTGTTTCTGGATCAAAGACCACTTGGCCTTGAGTTTTGTGCAGGGTGATAAATATGGATCTATTTCCATTCTTCTACATACAGACATCCAGTTAGAACAGCCTATTTATTAAAAATTCTTTCATCATTCCATTGCATGGTTTTTGGCATCTTTGTCAAATATCAAGTGTCCCTAGGTGTGTAGACTTATTTCTGTGTCTTCAATTTTATTCCATATCATTTCAATTTTGCTTACTTACTTTTGAAAGTAATTTACACTCTATGACACAAGGTAATCTGAAACTGACTCTGTAACCAACTATGTCTTGAATTTGCAATATGCCACCTGTATCTCCTTCATGCGAGAGTTATGGGTACAAAACACTACAGCAAGCTATAATGTTTTAGATACAACAACAGAGGCAATATCTATGAAAGGAGTTGATAAAGTCAATTACACTAATGTTAAAAAGTATACTTTTCTTAAGTGTGACGTCTTAAGAAGGAATAGAAACACACACACACACACACACACACACAAACACACACACACACACTGCTAGTTAAGAACAAGAATTTCAGCTGTAGAGCTTCTGTCATTATATGTCAGTGCAGACTGGTACCATACACTGGTACAGTATGTTAATTGTAAAGTCAGCTATGCATTTATGTGGACCAAGATTATACAAAAAATACTAGCAACTTCTCCACATTTCTCTTTCACTAGAAGCTATCTAAGTAAATAGCCTTTAGCTGTATACAATGGCCCTCATAAATTAGAGATTTGTTTTAGAATCCACCTGAGAAAGTATACATATGTGAGTACTAAGGATGCAGTCACATGACTTCATCAGGTAAACTGGTTCACTTTTGTATTTGTAGGGTGCTTAGACCAATAGCACCCATAAATTTTCTCTGATACTGATTTGTTATTGGATGTGAATTATACCCCATACTATATGACATTTACCCCCTACACACACATAACCAAAGGGCTGTGCCTGTTTCAGAGATTATGATGTGTGCAGTGGCAGGACAGTGCTGAATTAAATCATCAAGTCAAAGAGCAATAGCAGCAAATTCTATGGATATATGATTATTTTTAGCACAGCAGAATCTGAACTGAGGAGCTACCATGTGTTGGATCTCCTCGAAGTAGATATGGAATATTAATTTCTACTCCTGAATAAATAATAACTGAGAGTAGAGAATGACAACTGTCATGCTGACTACTTTTCAAGAAAATTTCTTAGAAATGATGGTGACTGAAAATTTAAAAATGTCTTTTTGTCCCCAGTTGGTCTATCTCATTATAAGGATATAAATTGTTCCTGATTTGAGCAGCTCATTTTCTCAGTTTGAGATAATAAATTGGCACTGAGGACAGAGTGCTTGTGTTCTGATGAAAAGTTAAAATACAGTTATATTTTTGCCATTCTCTCTTATGATATATCACTCTCCCAACTCTGCACCATTGCTCATGCATAAAATCTATCCATTGTATGCTAATACACAAGAACCTGAAACCTCATAGGTAACTAAGTGATCTTCTACATTATAAAAACTAATGTGGCATTTATCCTTGTAAGAATCAGGAGGTATTATAAAATTGCTTAGGAAAGAAAATATGTTAAGAATTGGTGATGTGTTTATAACATTGTTCTTAAAAGAAAATGTGTGGTTCTCGCAGATTTTTAGAATTGTGAAGCAGAAATTGAATTTATCTTATCTCATGAGTTTTTAACCTGTGGAAATGCATATGTAGAGAAGCCTATTGTTTAGGCAAGGCTGAACAAAATGGGATTTAATGCAGATCAAGCCAGTACTATCAGTTTATCCCTTATGTATAGGCCTCTTCATCAACTCCAGGGTGGTAACTGGTAAGTTACACTGGACATTCCTCTTTATTTCCACAGACGCTTTTCTAATATATTTCCCACTTATTTCCAAGTAGACATTTTTACTCCTTCTCTTCTAGACAGCGAGTATTATACCTCTTCACTGCTATTATGTTTTCAAAGTATTCCAAGCTAAATATGCCAGTCTATTCAATATATTTTGTTTGTAAAATTGATTTTGATACATTTTAAGCTTCACTACATGTATGATTTTTCTGGCTGAACTTTTCTTTTTAGTTTGCCATGATTTTACTCTGCCACGATATTCCTCTTCATTTTCTATAGTAGCTTCACTTTATCTTTACAGTGCATACACTGTAAAAGTACTATTTCTATGTTTATCATAATTCAATTATATCTTTTTAATCAAACATGTACAATCTATTTCTATTCTACCTTTGCTTCTTCTGGTAATGGATAACAACCTAACTATGGACATTTTTTAAATGTGTGATTGTGTTCACATTCAACTCGATATGTGAACTCATCTATGCCTCCTCTGTTCCCTTGTTCTCTATAGTTCACATATACAGCTTATAAAACATGTTATACCCCCTTTCATCAATATGCTTGTGTTTATCTTGTTTATAGCTAGAATAAAAGTACCAGAAAAAGACTTCCTAAGCTTTACAGACTAAATCATTTTCTAAATGTATGTGTTATGTTCATAATTACAAAGTATTATGATAGTAGAAACACATATTAATGTCAATATTTTTATGTATGAAAAAAATCTAAGTTTTATATCATTATTGCATGTTTCTGTTACATTCCTATGTAAAGCACGAGTATAGTAAAGCATATAAAAATGTTTCAGGTACATATTTATTAAAATGTTGAATACAGTTATTAATAAATAGCTAAAAAGTTGGGAGCAGATAATTTCTCATAGATTGTGTAAAGTATTCTTGACCACATGTAGCTCATTACAACTGAAATTTTTGGCCATGATGACTATGTCCCATCATGGACTCTGTCCAATTCCTCTTGTTCATCTCTGAAAAGCAAATTTTTACAATATTTATATAGTTTCCATTTTCTAAAGAAGTTTTGCTTTTTGTTTTTTTCATTTTTTATTAGATATTTTCTTTATTTACATTTCAAATGATATCTCCTCTCCCAGTTTCCACACCGAGAAAAAAAAAAAAAAAAAAAAAAAACCCTGTTTCCTCCACTATCTCCCTGTTCACCAACTCACTCTACGCATCCTGGCCCTGGCATTCCCCTACACTGTGGCATAGAACCTTCACATGACCAAAGGCCTCTCCTCCCATTTATGACCTACTAAGCCATCCTCTGCTATACATATGCTGCTCGAGGCATGTGTCCCAAGATGTGTACACTTTAGTTGGTGGTTTAGTCCCTGGGAGCTCTGAGGGTACAAGTTTCTTTTATGAATGTAGATGCCCTTCCATTTGGAGCATAGAGGTTCAGAATTGAGAGTTCATCTTGGTAGATCTTAAATTTGATGAGTATGAAGTGTCCCTCCATATCTTTTTTGATCACTATAGGTTGAAAGTCGATTTTATTTGATACTAGAATGGCTACTCCAGCTTGTTTCTTGGGACCATTTGCTAGGAAAATTGTTTACCAGTATTTTATTCTGAGGTAGTGTCTGTCTTTGTCACTGAGGTGTGTTTCCTGAATGCAACAAAATGTTGGGTTCTGGGTCCAGTCTGATAGCCTATGTCTTTTTATTGGGCAATTGAGTCCATTGATATTAGTAGATATTAAGGAAAAGTAATTGTTGCTTCCTGTTATTTTTCTTGTTAGAGTTGTAATTCTGTTCATGTGGCTATCTTCTTTTTGTTTTGTTGGAATATTATTTTCCTGCTTTTTCTAGGATGTAGTTTCCCTCATTGTGTTTAAGTTTTCCATTTATTATCCTTTGAAGGGCTAGATTTGTGGAAAGATATTGTGTAAATTTGTTTTTTTTCATGGAATACTTTGGTTTCTCCATCTATGGTAATTGAGAGTTTTGCTGGGTATAGTAGCCTGGGCTGGCATTCATGTTCTCTTAAGATCTGTATGACATCAGCCTAGTATCTTCTATCATAAACTCTAATGAGAAGTCTGGTGTAATTTTGATATGTCTGCCTTTATATGTTACTTGACCTTTTTCCCCTCACTGCTTTTTCTTTTTTTCAAGACTGGGTTTCTCTGTATAGCCCTGGCTGTCCTGGAACTCACTCTGTAGCCCAGACTGGCCTCCAACTCAGAAATCCGCCTGCCTCTGCCTCCCAAGTGCTGGGATTAAAGGTGTGCATCACCACCACCTGGATCTCCTTACTGCTTTTAATATTCTTTCTTTGTTTTGTGCATTTGGTGTTTTGACTGTTATGTGGCAGGAGGAATTTTTTTCTGGTCCAAAATATTTGGAGTTCTGTAGGTTTCTTGTATATTCGTGGGCATATCTTTTTTTTTTTTAGGTTTGGGAAATTTTCTTCTATAATTTTGTTGAAGATATTTTCTGGTCGTTTAAGTTGGAAGTCTTCACTCTCTTCTAATACCTATTATCCTTAGGTTTGGTCTTCTCATTGCATCCTGGATTTTCTGGGTATTTTGGATTAAGATCTTTTGGCATTCTGTGTTTTCTTTGACTGTGGTTTCAATGTTTTCGATGATATCTTCTGTACTTGAGATTCTCTCTTCTATTTCTTGTTCTATGATGGTGATGCTTGCATCTATGGCTTCTGCCTTCTTTCCTAGGTTTTCTATCTCTAGAGTTGTCTCTCTTTGTGATTTCTTAATTATTTCTACTTCCATTTTTAGGTCCTGAATGGTTTTCTTCAATTCCTTCACCTGTTTGTTTGTACTTTCCTGTAATTCTTTCAGGGATTTTTGTGTTTCCTCTTTAAGGACTTGTACCTGTTTACATGTGTTGTCCTGTATTTCTTTAAGGGAGTTATTTATATCCTTCTCAAATTTCTCTATCAGCATCATGAGATATGATTTTAGATCCACATCTTGCTTTTCCAGTGTGTTGGGGTATCCTGGACTTGCTGTGGTGGGAGTTGTCTTGGTTTCTGTTGGTAAGATTCTTGCATTTGCCTTTTACCTTATGTTAACCTTTTGTGTTACATGATGTTGCTGTCTCTGGCTGGAGCTTATTCCTCCTGTGGCTCTATAAGCCTGTGTCAGCACTTTTAGGGGATTAGCTCTTCCCTGGTAAGACCCCTGGGCAGAGGGCTGTGGATCAGCTGTCCCTTCTGGGTGCAGATGGATGAATGAAGGACCCTGTCCCAGTTGCTCTGCAGCTTCTGTGGCATAGGTCTCCAGTCTGGTCCCAATTAAATAGTCACAGGATGGAAAATGGCAATCTCACCAGAGTACTGGGGTCAGAGCACTCCCTGGAGACAAGCTCTCCACTTTTGGGAAAGGTGTGCAGAGGACTGTGGATCAGCTGTGCCTCCTAGTTGTAGATAGAGGTAGAAAGGATCCTGTCTCAGCAGCCTTGCCACTTCTGTGGCCTGAGCCTCCCTGCTGATCTCGCCTTAGAATGTCACCAATCCTGCTATACTTTCTATATGTCCCAGTCTTGTAATAAGTAAGTTTTATTCTGCATTTAATTTTTTGTTCCACTCGTTTGAACTATCTTCTCTGACAGCATATACAATTGCAAGCATATTCATATCCTTGAGTGGTGTTTCATCATAAAGGTACAACATAGTGTAAGGGATCTACCTCAAGACAGACGCTCACTGACAGAGGAATATCGTGAGCCTATGTATAATTTAATCTACAATGTTGAATATTAGATGGTGCCCATATTGGAAATACATATAAATGTTATGCTATTCCCCTCTTATTACTTTTGAATGTACACTTTTAACTAAAAGAATATAGTATTACAGCCATGTTACATCATTCTATTTTTGCCTCAATCATTTTATGAGAAATGGTACAGTCTGTCAGAATGAATAGAATAGGATCAGTATGATAAAAATTCCAGTGTATATCTAATCATAGAGCATGTGATCTTGTTTATGTCTATGACAATTTTAGCATCTAGGCATCTTAGTAATTTACACTTTATATAAAATATCCATACACAACACTAAAACATTCATAGTATTTTGATTCAATATTTGTAAAAGAAACACTCACATGTTTTTGACCCCGCTATACTTCTTAAGATATGGGTAAAAATGATTTCTGTTATGTTAATTTTTTGGAAATTGAAGACAGAACAGTAAGCATTCTTACAACCTCTGAGGATCATTAAGATAGCAGTATAATTTCAGAAGAAGGGACCAAGAAGAATAATCCCCCTTAGTAAAATGAGTATATCATTTAATCTAAAAAAGAACACTAGTGGTTGGGTGAAAGAGGAAATCCCCATGAAAATTTGAAACAAAATTTAAAAGATGTACTTTATATCAAAAAAGCGAATGAGCATGACAAAGCACAGAGTAAATAAATAATTAGGGTGAGTGATAATAGAACAGGATATGGATCCAAAGGGCTCCAACTATGAACAAGGTTAAAGATTGTTGCTAGTAAGAATTTATTTTGTTTCTGTTATTGTGTTCCAGGAATTGACAATTCAGAAGTATTGAAATCTAATAAAATTTGGACTTTGGGAGGTGGTCCAGTGGGTTTTATTGTGCAAGCATCAATGTGTGGATCTACATGCAAATTCCCACAGAATAATTGTATTTTTGTTGCTAATAAAATAGCTTTATTTTTCTATTTCTTGCATTTTAATGTCTTTAGTATTGTAAAGAACAAAAATTGAACTTTTGGAATTACCCACATTTACTAATCATTCTAAATCTCCCTATGATTTTGATAACTATTTCATTATTGGTGCTTCTCACCAGAAAACAAAAACTTGAAAGTGAAGTTTCTCAAGATGAGGGCATATCTATTCTTTCTATATGCAGTGAAATCATTAGAATTACCAATCTAGTATTCTTCTTATCATGATCTTTCTACATGACTGTTTTATATGTCTCCTTACATGTATGTACCTTGGTACTTATAACTAAAGTTTTGTAATCCGTGCAATTTCTGTGTATAGGATTGTCAAGGATTTTAATAATTAAGTATCTCGCATTTCAGAAATGACTTTTGAGTCTTCAGTGTAAAAGACAATTGAAACAGTATACATCTTGATTGTAGATGTTCTCTCACCAGTTGTGCTTTGACAAATAATATCAATATTGGTCCATTGTGAGCAACTTACATCCATGCAAGTCATAGAAAAAACAATGCATCTCTGTCCCCTATGTTGTGGTGAGCAGCTCCTTCCTAGCTACAGATAAAGCATCCAGCAAAAAAAAAAAAAAATCACAGTTGAATCTGCAATGTTTCTCTCCTTCCTATTTTCTTAAAAGCACGACTGCTAAGCAAAGTGCTTTGACTTCTGCAGGTGTCTCTAAGCTCTCTTAATGCTCCCAGCAAGTCCCAGGTGGGTAGGATAGAAAGCACAAGCTTCATTTGACATTGCAAAATGCTAGATTTGCAAAAGCTATGTGTACTGTCTGAGGTGACCAGCCAAAAATTTGCAGGATTGTGACTTAAAGCCAGATCTCTGCTTTGGAATGGTGCCCTTTCCCAAGGCCATTAAGGAACTCTGCTTGTATTGTTCTTCACCAAGCTTTAAACCACTCAGGCTGGAGTTGTTGTTTCTTAAAGGGAAACAAGCTGTGACAATTGAAAAATAAATTTCCAAATCATATTTGTAAAGTTTAGTGCATATTTCAATTTCTTTCCAAATATCTCAGCATACCCTTAGAATTACCTAGTATTTCTTAGTTATAAATTTGAATATTCAAAACAGTCAGAATTCAGCCAGAGTACAATTATTAAAGGATTAATTGGTAGGGAGTTCTAATGGCCAAACAACCCAAGTCAGAAAGGGTGAGCTTAGACTCCATGGACAGATCTGAGACTGATGCCCCCATAATGGATCATCTTATACCCTATGTCAGCTCTGCTTTTCCACTTTTTAAACTGAATTAGGCACATATAGATAATATAGGCTAGACTATATTTATTTGAAAACAATTGAGTATAGATCTTAATTATAGGGAACTGTGGAAGTCCTGAATGAATGAAGTCCTGAGTCCAGCCATGTGAAACACTTCAAAGCCTAAGACACATTTGAAAAACTGGCAAATCCATTTAAGATGTGAGCCAAGTTTTACCATAAGGAGTGGTAAAGTTTTCTTTGGAGTCCAAGAATGAATGGTTATGGAGATTGGAAGAGTAAGCCCAAAGTTTAATAAATATGGCCTTCTCCTTGAAGATGTTTTCAATGTGAGCTTTCTCACTTACAGGGACCTCCAACCAAGACTAGGTTCTAGGTTTCAGTAGTAGTCATAGAACAACCCTACCAGATCTAAATGTCACTGTACCTATATCTATGTGTCTGCCTTTTCTGCATTCCCTAAGAAGACATGACACATAATACCATCTACAAAATGTCTTCACAGCAATACTTAATCTCCCTGATTAATTGAATGACTGGTAGTTTTGATCCATTAAAGTTGCTGTATTAAGTAGCATGGCCAAATATTGAAGTAGAATATGCCCAGATTTTGGAGTTGCATTAGAATAGTTGCTTTTCTGTTAGTCTAAAACACAATGGCCGATAGCAATTTATAAAAGAAGACTTGATTTGGAATTATGGTTCAACTATGGTGGGGAAGAATTGTAGCAAGTAGTTGTGGTGATTGTGGTGAGAAGATGAAAGACCACATCTCAAACTCAGTTATGAAAGCAGAGAGAGCATAGTATAAGTAGGCAAAATGTATGGACTCTCAAGTCATCTCCCAGTGACATATTACTTCCATCAATGCTACACATCCTAAACCTCCTGTAACAGCAGCACCAACTAACTGAGGATCAAGAGTTCAAATATCTAAACCTATAGGGACCATTTCTCATTCAAACCAACACATTCTTTAAGCTAGACAGTCAAAGAGAAGAATGGATTATGAATACTTGTAATTATTCACTTTTGAACAATATTTTCTTACTTTAAAAGTGTCCAATATATTTTAAAATTAGTTTATGTGTATATATGCTTGCCTGCATGTATATCTGTACACCTTGTGTATGGAGTGCCTTTAGAGGCCAGAGAAGGCTGAGGATCTCCTCAAACAACAATTACAGAAGTTAAAGCCACCATTTGTGTGTGTGTGTGTGTGTGTGTGTGTATGTGTGTGCTGAGAATAGAACTCAAGTCTTCTGAAAGAGCAGCCAGTTCTTTCAGTATTTAAGTAATCTCTTCATCTCTATGTATTAACATATTTTTGAGAATTATATTTAGATTAAATTACTGTTCACCCAAAATGCCCTCATATATAAATGACAAACTGAAAAACAAATCAGGAAGACAACACCTTTAACAATAGCCTTAAATAATGTACCATATCTTGGGTTACCTCTAACCAAGCAAGTGAAAAACTCATGTGGTAAATACTTTAAGAGATTGATGAAACTGAAGAAAATATGAGAAGAAGGAGAGATCCCTGATGTTCATTTATTGGTAGGATTCGCAGAGTAAAAGTGGCTATTCTACCAAAAATTATCTACAAATTCAATGCTATCCCTATCAAAATTCCAGCACAAGTATTCATCAATCTTGAAATGTCATATTTAGCTTTATGTGGAAAAACAAAATATCCAGAATGTCTAAAGCAAATATAAATAATCAAAGAACTGCTGAAGATGTTAGTATTCCTGACTTCACGTTGCACTACAAGACTTAGAAGTAAGAATAAGATGGTAGTGGTACAAAAAAACCACACTGATGAATGGAATTTTATTGAAGACCCAGACATGCATCCATACATCTATGGATGTGTGACTTTGAAAATAGGCCAGAATCATATATTGAGTAAAGACTTCATCTTGAACAAACGGTCACACTGGTTAGCTGCATGAAAAAAAAA
>JADRCD010000259.1:4429-14654 GCA_019843815.1 Montemys delectorum
CCTGCCTTTATATGTTACTTGCCTTTTTTCCCTTACTGCTTTTAAAATTCTTTCTTTGTTTAGTGTATTTGTTGTTTTTATTATTATGTGATGGGAGGAATTTTTTTCTGGTCCAGTCTATTTGGAGTTCTGTAGGCTTCTTGTATGTTCATGGGCATATATTTCTTTAGGTTAGGGAAGTTTTTTTTTTCTTTTTTTTTTCTTTTGGTTTTTCGAGACAGGGTTTCTCTGTATAACTCTGGTTGTCCTGGAACTCACTATGTAGACCAGGCTGGCCTCGAACTCAGAAATCTGCTTGAATCTGCCTCCCAAGTGCTAGGATTAAAGGCATGCACCACCACTGCCCGACAGGCATCTCTTTCTTTAGGTTAGGGAAATTTTCATCTATAATTTTGTTGAAGATATTTACTGGCCCATTACATTGGGAGTCTTCACTCTTTTCTATACCTATTATCCTTAGGGTTGCTCTTCTCATTGTATCCTAGTTTTCCTGGATGTTTTGGGTTAGGAGCTTTTTGCTTTTTGCAATTTCTTTGACCGTTGAGTCAATGTTTTCTACGGTGTCTTCTACTCCTGGGATTCTCACTTCTATCTCTTGTATTCTGTTGGTGATGTTTGCATCTATAACTCCTGATTTCTTTCCTAGATTTTTTATCTCCAGGGTTGTCTCTATTTCTGATTTCTTTATTGTTTCTATTTCCATTTTTAGATTCTCGATGGTTTTGCTCATTTCCTTCACCTGTTTGATTTTGTTTTCCTGTAGTTCTTTTTGGGATTTTTGTGTTTCCTCTTGAAGGGCTTCTAGCTGTTTACCTGTGTTCTCCTGTATTTCTTTGAGGGTGCTATTTATGTCTTTCTTAAAGTCCTGTATCACCATCTTGAGAAGTGATTTTATATCTGAATCTTGCTTTTGCAGTGTGATGGTGTCCCTAGGACTTGCAATGGTGGGAGTATTGGGTTCCGATGATGCCAAGTAACATTGGTTTGTGTTGCTTATATTCTTATGCTTGCCTCGCATCATCTGGTTCTTTCTAGTGCTACATGACCTTGCTAATTCTGACTGGAGTCGGTCCTTCCTGTGATCCTGGTTGTATCAGAACTCCTCAGAGTCAGGCAGTCTCTGTGACCCCGTGATTCTGGGATCCTGGGACTTTGGGGGTGTGAGAGTAAGGCAATATTGTTGTTATAAATCATTGGAATACCTGTTTATACAAAATCTGTTAAATTATATTTATATCATCTTAATATAGATCTCTAAATCTAGTTTGAAGCCTGTCTGTGCAAGTCTTTGTATCATCCTGTTTCTGCCAACAATTCTATTAAGTCAATTTACCACGAACATTTGTCCTTACCTACGTGATCCTCCCTATGTGTTCAAGAGTCTTTTTCTCCACCTATGCTCTAGGTCATGTCTCCTCACATGGCCAACAGTAAGATTGCTGAAGGGCTGTCTAGTGACAATCTTCTTCTTAACAATTTTCAATCCTTCTTAGACACAGTGTACTCCCTGCAGTGAGATTTACATATCCATCTATATGTGACTTCAAGCACCCTCTCCTCTTACTGTAGGACTTCATAAAAATGACTTCTGTAGTTATAGCCTACTCTTGAACATAGTTTACCTAGATATTTTAAGTAATTATTTAATTCGTAAATATATTTTAATAAGAAATTATAACCTAATTTCTCTTAACCAGTGCTTAACTACCCTTTCTTTTGCATGTAATTCACTAGAGAAACGGGCACTTTAATAAAAAAGACAATGTTCTAAATGATCTTGAATCCTCAATTTCTATAACTTCAAGAGGTGACCAGTCTATCTCTGGTCCCTACGACAATAAAATTGAGTTTGGAAAACAAATGATATTGTTAGATAGAAGGTTGACAGTGAAGATTCTAAAACTCCACTTATATTTCAGAAGCCAACAGGACCAATGCGCTACACTTTTTCTATGGAGCTTTGATATTTTAGATATCTATTCTATTCATAGAGTACAAGTAACAGATCAAAGAAGTGGTTATAACTAAGCTAAGAATCTCATACTAGTGAGTTTATTTGGGTTGATTACTTAAGCTTGGATGAAGGGATATTTCCCAGAGAATGAGAGACCTTACGTAGCCATACCACCCCAAAATCTCACAGCATTCTTGGTGATAACATAAAGAACTGGATCTTTGGAACTTCTTCCAAAAATTGGGGAATAAGAGATTCTTACAAGGTTCAGAAAGCTTCTGAAACTTAAGAGATTCAGAAGGCCTTTCCCCAGTGTTTTAAAAGCCACAATCAGCTCAAGTTGTAAATTCATTGTATAATGAATATATAGCTGGTCTTAAAATTTCAATAAGTCATATTACTCCAATGTAGCCACTGAGTTTTGCACATAGTGCTGTAAGGACTAACTCTAAAGAAAGTTTGGGTGTTTATTCAAGAGAGTATAGGAGATAGCTGGGGTAGCAAAACTGTTGGATTTCTGCATCCTTGAAGCATCCCCTAGACATCACTAGACTTCTGATGTCTTTCTCAGAATGTAAAATGCTCACCTTAGAACACTGCTAGCAGAAACCCTCTTCTGTCTGTCCCTAATGTGGAAGCCATGCTCAAGGGCCTTGAATGCCATAATTGATACAAATGATTCTGTTTCTGATTCATTTCTTTTCTTTGAGTGTCTTTGTTATTCAATCAGTATATATTATCTCAACTTAGAATAAAACTTAATCCATGTATCTGTTTCCTTTGCTCATATAGATGGGCACACCAATGTTTCTGTTTCTCATATTCAAACTTCACAATGAATATTATTTTGTATGTATCTTCATGCTATAAATTATTTCCTCGATCTGAGACAGCTTGCTGGAGAAAATAGATACTATCCACTTTAACCTATCGCAAGCGGTAGTACCCATTCTCCTAACACTTGCAGAGGAATTCATTTCAGTAAAGTAACTGATAAAAAATTATCTCAGAAATCAGTATCCCTCCTATATATAAATAACAAAAAGACTGAAAAAGAAATCAGGGAAATAACATCTTACCTAATAGCTTCAAATAATGAAAAATATCTTGAGTTATGTTTAATCAAACAAGTGAAGGACTTCACATGATAAAAACTTCAAATCGTGAAAGACAGAATTTGAAGAATATATCAGAAGATGAAAACTCTCCCATGCACATGGATCAATAGAATTAATGCAGTAAAAACGTCCACCCTACCCAAAATCAATCTATAGTTCAGTACAATCCTTGACAAAATTCCTACACAATACCACAGAGATACTGAAAATCCTTATGAACTTCATATGGGAAAATGAATAAGTATAACAATGTTTCATAATAAAAGATCTATGGGAGATCTTACCATTCTCTGTTTCAGTTCGTATGCATTTAAAACCATCACAGTAAAGGCATGAAGAGAGACATACATATTCATCAATGGAATTGAACTGAAGATCCTGTCATAAATCCATACCTCCATAAACATCTGATTTTTGACAAAAAGCAAGATGTACACAGTAAAAGAGAGATAGCATCTTCAACAAATGCTGCTGGTCAAACTGGATGGCTGCATGTAGAAGAATGTAAGTAAATCCATACTTATCACCCTGCAGAAAACACAACTCAAAATGAATCAAAGACCTCAAAGTTAAACCAGATATACTGCACCTAGTAGAAGAGAAAGTGAGAAATAATCTTGAACTCATTGGCATAGGAGGCAAATTCCTGAACATAACACCAATAATATAGGTATTAAGATAAATTCATGCAGGGAGCAGAAACATTTCTAAGTCACAATCCTTGCCTTGGTACCCAGGCCCATAGAAGTGATAGTAGCTATTGATCCCATGTAGGCACACAGCCCCGTTGTGTAAGGGCTGAGAGCATACTCATTCTGATTTGACTCACAGAACCTTCCAGCATTACCAGCAGAACAGACATGGAATGCTCAGGGTCTTTATGGCAGATGCCTCCCCATTGGCGGGTGTTCCTTCCACATAAATCAGGGGCAGATTCACAGTTTAGCCCTCTGTACCTAGGAGGAAAAGGACACAGAAAACCTCTTTCTCCTGGGATACTCACACAAGTGGCTATTTCTTGGCAGGGCCTGGGAAAACAAGGGTCTTTTAGATCTTCACGGCCTTACCCAAATTATTGGCTATGTCTAAGCAACAATTGCTGTTTGTGGAAAACCCATGTACTCAGAGTTGTTCTGGCAAGAATTTAAGAGACATCTGCTATTGTTTTTATTGCAAAAGAATTCTGGCATCTCAAGTCAGCGTAGGTGACATTTTTTCATGATCAGATTGTGTTAGGTTACAAAAGGGCCACTTGAACCTGACCTAGAAGGCCACAGTGTATATAAAGCACAGGTGAACTTAGTGCAATGGAAAAATTTGCCTTCTCTTTGTACCAAATAACAATTTTCACTTGTAAAATTCACATGAATTGAAAATAATTTCGTTCCAGAAAATTCCAAAGAGTCTTTCAGATCATGGCTAATAGAGTGCCCTGGAAGCAAGCTCAACCAAGGATGGAATACGAATTCTGTAGTGAAAAGATCTCCACTCTTCCTCCTAGAAACAAGTGTACCACCAAGGCGATCTTGTCTTAAACCACATCAAAACTTACTGAAGAAGAACCAGAAAGAAAGCAAAATACTACATTTAAAATTAAACGTTTTTTTCAAGCCATTGGAGTATATACATGTATGTATGTGTATGTTTGCATGCATACATTTACATATATATGCTTGTATATTTATATGTATGTGTATGTGTATACATACACATATATGCATATATATTTATAAGTGTTTATATATATACATATATATTGGATGGACCAAAAATTAAAGATTTAATGAGAATCAATAACACGAAGGTCTTCAGAGCATGGTTAAAAATGTTGATGTTTTATTAGTGTAAACAGGAAGTAGAGTTCACAGAACAGAGTAGAATTTGAGGGTCTTGAGTATTGGATCCCTCAGAGCACAGGCTGGCCATTATAATGGGGAGGCCACGTGCTATTTCTTCTTTTTTTCCCGTAGTCTAGCCTTGTCACCACCATTGAGCTCACAGTCTTGGGGCAGGAGGCACCTGACACAACATGTCATACTCATTGTTTCATTCCTTGGCTATTTTTGTGTTGACAGCCACATCACAACTGCTACTCTGGAAGAAAGCACATGCTGCATTAATTGGAAAAACATGCAAGTCAGTGGCTCTCTTGCAGGATCTCCTCAAGGACTTTTGTCTTTAAAGTGTACCAGCTACATTTATAGCCCAGTCTACAGAACATCTACCATGAGAACGTAAAAAAAAATTCGAAACCTGTAGTCACCTACAATCAAATATCAACTCTAGTCAGTATTCATAAAGCTGAACATTTAGGCACTGAGTGGGCTGTACGTTGTTCCAAAGCTGACAGATTGAGGACAGTCAGTTCCTTCCTGGCTTCCCTGTGGGTAATTGAGGGTCGGAATGTGATACTGCCATACCTGATCCTCCTCAGGTGTCACACTGTGGTCTTGTGTCAAATCCTGAAATTCAGGGATGTAACTAAAGAGATGTGATTATCTCCTGGTCTTGCACCTCTGGGTCAGAAGAACAAGTCATGATTTCCCAGAATTCTTTATTTAACTTTATGGAAAAGCAAAACAAACAAATAAAACTTTGAAAACCAACATACTCTGGGAAAATGGAAAAAATAAGAGATAAGAGTTGTCAATTCACATGTCACTTACGAAGTCACTAAATTCATCGAGGCCCATGTAGAAGCTGGTCTTACCGTGCTCAAATTCTGCATTGTGCTCCTCAACTTTCTACATATTTTCCTCCCATACCATTCTTCTATGTCCTTCTTCATCCTGAAAATAAACTCAACAGATACTATTCCCTTCATCTTAATTGACCCCACCCCTAAAACTGAGCAAGTGGAGTCTAGTGACAGGTAAAGGGGAGCTCTGGAGAGGGATCTCAGTATGCCATAGTCAGCTATTTTCAACATCCAAAGGATCAGCAACCCTGGCCGCATTGAGTTTATATTGCAGAGCTTTAGGCAATTCCTTGATGATGGGTGGTTTCTGGACCCATTTCTATATTCACAAGCTCCCCACACTTAATCTCATTCTCTCTGAGACCCCTCTGTTCCTATGTTACCTACCTGGCAGTAGTTTTTCTCATATTTCCCCTTCCAGTTCTGCATTCAATATCCATACTTGGATCAGGTAAGGGAAAAGTGGAGGCCACTTCCAAGCAAAAGTTTGTTGTGAAACAGCAGGAGTCTGTCCTTTGTAGAGGAAGAAGTCTAGGGTTAGTCAGAGCAAAGCTATTGGAATACTTTTGCAGCATCAGTCATCTGGACCTCATACACCCTGCACCTTGGCTGGTGCATGCTTCTTGCTGGAAATTAGTAGTGTCTGAGGTAGAGGCTGAAGATAGTTCTACATTCTCCCTTTGCTGCCTAGATACTGCTTAAATACAAAGGTGACCCCCAGGGGAAGCTCAGCCCCTCCTCTAATCTAATTCCCTCCAGGTTCTAGCTCTCCCTACATGGAGGGCTTGGCCCACCATCTGGCATCAAGTGCAAACTCAGCTAGTGCATATGGGTCATAGAGTTAAGAAATATGGCTCTGAAGACAAACTAGATCCCATGGCCTAAGTTTTGTTTTACAGGATCTGACTTTTCTGGGAATTTGAGAGCTCACTGAGTATTCTCTGTTAGGAAGAACATCTTCAGGGATCACAAAACCATAGCAGGGTGACACCAATGGGAACAGCTAGTGTGCCTCACAATCTTACCTTAGATTCTCCATCTAAGTGGAGAGCATATGCTAGCTTAAGAAATGTGAAGGAGCTGCTGAGAGCCATTCTGAAGTATCAAGCTATTTGTAGTTGCCTGTTTCAGATAGACAGGAGATCTTCAGAAGCATGAAATAACCACCCAAAACAGTAACCAAAGCTACTGGGTACTCAGGCAAGCCATCACTTTCTCAGCTCAAGAATTCTCATGTTGAATAAAGTTCACCTGAGGTGCCAAAAACAAAGATTCACAAAAAGGTGAGTTCCAGGGTTTGACTGGACACAAGGAAGCTGCTGTGTGTATTTCATCAATACTCTGACTAGCACCCCTGGGGATATGATTGATTACACAGGAGATATAACAAAAGTTTGAAAAGAGGACACAAGGGTGACTGAACACTAGAGAATGTCAAATACCATCTGTGAGGAGATGTGAAGTTTTTTCCTATTTCAATATAAAAGGAGGAAAGATGGAAGAGCATATTCATGGCTATTTTCCTGTGAATTTCCTAGTTTTACTGTGCATTTGTCAGACAGGACTGGAGAGATAAAGCCCTATGAAATGTGTATGGTATACCTTCAGTAAAGGTAGATGAAAATCTACACAGCGAATTGAAATATACAGGTAATCAAAACAGAGTTTAATTCCACATTTTAAAGAGTAAAGATATTCCAACATGTCTGAGACATACTTCATAGTGGATTTATTCCAATGGGTCAGCCTTCAAATGTTATTTGGTCTTTTTCCTTTGCATCTTTTAATATCTTCCTTTGTTGTATATGTCTAGTGTTTTTACTAGAATGTGTTTTTAGAGAATTTATTTTCTGGTCTTTTTTTAGTGTTCTATCTGCTTATGATACATAGACAGGCACCTTCTTCTTTAGGTTAGGGACATTTTCTTCCATGATGTTTTTGATAATCATTTCTGAGCTTTGGCTTGGGTTTCTCTTCCTTTTTCTGTTCTTATTATTCACAGATTTGATTTTATAGTTACTGACTGTCTTATTTGTATTCCTCCAGAAAGCATCATGGCCAAGAAGCAAGTTGGGGAGGAAAGAGTTTATTCAGCTTACACTTCCACATTGCTGTTCGTTAATAAAGGAAGTCAGAACTAGAACTCACACAGGGCTAGGACTTGGAGGCAGGAAGTGATGCAGAGGCCATAAGGGGGTTCTGCTTACTGGATTGCTTCCCCTGCTTTGTTCACCTTGCTTTCTTATAGAACCCAGGACTACCAGTCCAGGGACATCACTACCCACAATGGGCTGCCCCCTGCCCCCGATCACTATTTGAGAATATACCTTACAGGTGGATATCATGAAGGCATTTCCTCAAGGGAGGCTCCTTTCTCTGTGAGAATTCCAACCGGTTATTCAACTGGTTATTTAATTAGAAATGTTGGGCCTTGAAAACAAACATATAAGTAACATTATACAGATTGAGCAAGTTGTAGGTATGTATTTATAAATATGCATATACTGTCGTATATAACAACAAATAATGAACATGATGATAAATTACAAAGAGCAGGGGAGTATATGGGAAATTTGGAGGAAGAAAAGGGCAGAGAAAAGTGGTATAGTTATACTACAATTTATAAAAGTATTATCTTAAAAAATGGCCAATGAACTGATGAGTTATATAAGAAGGTTTGTAAATCCTTTATAATGTTCACACTGTTTACAATGTTAGGGATTCCAGAGATTAGTCTAGGAAAGGTAGCTGGAGAGGCATGACTGGATACGTCTATGTTCAGTGTCCTTAGCAAATTCAAACTGCTTTGAGTCTCCTACCAGATTCAGAGTGATTACTGTCAGAAATCAGAGGGCATGAAATGTGGCAAGTCTGAGGAAAGAGTCAGTGTTTACTGCTACTGGGACTGTAACATGCAGCCACTGGGAATTCAGTGTGCAGATTTTTGTAGAAACAAAACTGCAACTGAAATACAGTTAGTAAGCCACAAGATACTATGTCAACATACCTGATACAGTCTTATGTCTGTGTTTACTGCTGCACCATTCACAAAAGCTATAACACAGGACATGGGATTAATCTAGACCCTCACCAGAGGGTGAATGAATAAAGAAAAATGCAACACATTTACTCAATAGATTTTTGTTCAGACTTAAAAAAAATCACATCATGACATTTTTAGGAAACACTTGGAAGATTATTGCCTTTAGCAAAGAAAACCAGAGTATTAAAGTCTAAAATCATGAGTATTATCATATGTCAGACGATGATTTAACTGTGTAGTGTCAGGGTGGCACAGGTAGGTCCCTGAATGAGAAGAGAGAAACTGAAATAGAAGAGAAGTGTCATCAGTTTAGGAGAAGAAACTGACTTGTGGATGGTGGATACACATATCCTTTAAGGCCATAAATGTAAGAATGTTTTATTAAAAACCCTGTGGTAGGCCAGAGGGCTGGGTAGTAGCTACAGTCAAGCCTAAAGTGTAATGTATTGTGCCAAGATTGAGGAAATAATTTCCATTTTTGGAGATGTACTTGTTGCATGGTTTTCTGGCATGCAACTGGCACCACTTGGAAGGTGGCGTTGACTGATCCGCATACAGCTTTGGGAAGTGAGCAAGAACAGTTATGCATATAATTCAGTTCTGTATTCTTTTCCAGAAATGTGTATTCTGTGTAAAGGTGGGCAATCCTTGATGACATTCCATCACAGAGGGAAACTGTAACAAATGTACTGGTGTTACTCACTATTGTAGTTTGAATATGAAGCACATACCACAGCCGTAAGTTTGTAGTTAGAAGTGGTGAGGCAGGAGACTATTGAAGGCTAGAGTTCCGGATTCCAGAGATTAGTCTAGGAAAGATAGCTAAAAAGGTATGACTGGACACTTCTAGTCTACCTTCTAATGCACCTACAAGAGCTTGGTCATTTCTCATTCAATAAATATTCTGTTTTCTTGTAACTATCCATGTGTCTTTGCAAGGGTCATTGTTAGACTTAAAATTCTGGAAAGCAGAATGGCTGCCATACAGACTCAATGATTTGCCTCTAACAATGGGAGAATTGGTTCAAGTTGGTTGTGGCACCTTTACAATGTTCTGGGAACACTACAGTAGAGGGAAATGAGTCCCTATTATCAGCACACAGAAGGTGATGAATTTAAGGTTCAAAAGTGCTAAGCTTTACCATAAGGTGTCTGAAAATCAGGCAGTGAATTTGTCAAGAACACATTCTATAGAAATGGAAATTCCAAATTTGGCGAGTCATGAATTCAGAAAGACAAAGATATTGGTCATTTGTTCTCAGGTTAGAGCACCTGCAATCAAGTTCTGACAGGCCTCTCAATGAACTGGGAAAGTGAACTCTAACTTGCAATGGAGTTCACAGGAGGTGGTGAGGCCCAAACTGTGCATACTCACCAAAGAAATCTAAGCATATGGAAAGAGTCAGCCTAAG
>JADRCD010000261.1:3546-14255 GCA_019843815.1 Montemys delectorum
TTTTTTTTCAAGGTTACAATTTTTGGGGGATGTGGACATCAATGAATGCTACTAAGCTTGATATGCATGGAGGGAGTGTGGTGGTTATTCTTGATTTTGTTGACTTGACTGACTGAGTTTAGTCTGAAGGATTATTAAAGTATACCTACATATCTATGATGCTATTTTCAGAGCCAACTAGAGCATGAAGGCTCTTACCAAATTAATAGTTCAACTCATTGGTCATTTAAATTTTGAGTAGACAATTGGAAAGTGGTAAAAATGTGGAACTTGGGAGCCTTGTTGGAACTGATAACAGAGAATGTCTTCAAAGAGTATATATTAGCCTTCTCTTTCTATACAAAATGAGAAATGGGAAGCTACAAGATCCACTTTCCATGCAAACCTGATAACCTAAGTTATCAGTTCTTTTGAAAACCAAAAGAATATAACTAATTTATCAGACACTTAAGAATTCTTCTTCTCTTGGCCTCTAATGGGTTCAACCATCAGTAAGTTTACAACTGCATGACTGTAGCCTCTGTCTCTATTGATCTATGATGTCTTTTCTACATGAATATCTATATCAATTACTTTTATATTTTTATCAACTTAGATGTCTAGTTGGTTAAGGGCAAAAGCAAAAAACCTCTAATGCATTAGTTACCTTTCTCACTGCTGTGACAAAATACCCTACAAAAGCAACTTAAAGAATGAAGATGTATTTTGAGTGCATGGTCTGAGTTGAAAAGGAAGGCATGGCAACAGAAATATAAGATAGTTGATCATATTGAATCCTCAAACAGAAAACAGTGAAAGCTGAATGATAGTGATTCTTTTGGTTTCTCCTCTGGATTCAGTCCAGTATTCCAGACCTGGTGCTACCACACTTAGAGCCATTCCTTCCATCTCTATTATACCAACCCAGAAATTCTTTACATAAATACATAAAGGTTTATCTATCTTCTAGTTAATTCTAAATCTTGGTAAGTTGACAATCAACATCAACTACCCCAGTATTCTCTCATTCTAATGTTCATAATAATGTCTGTATATACCTATTTCCAAATATGGTCACATTCACAGTTGCTGGAGTTATCACTACATATATCACTTGGGGGAGAAAATTCAATTCTCAATATCAAGATGTAAGGGAGATTTCACAGAATAAGTTGCCTTGGTAAGAACTGATTATTCAATATCATGGCAAGAACAGTAAATTATTACAAGTATTAAGAAAGTCTTATAAACACTAGACTGGCACAAAAAACAGGAGAGTTTAAGCAGTAGGCAAGCTAGTAGAAAAGTGCTGGGGGACATTAGGAAATTTGGTCAATGTGACTGTTTCTGAACTAATTGAAGCTAAT
Source organism: Montemys delectorum (assembly GCA_019843815.1). Classification (NCBI taxonomy): domain Eukaryota; kingdom Metazoa; phylum Chordata; class Mammalia; order Rodentia; family Muridae; genus Montemys; species Montemys delectorum. The sequence continues at coordinate 4,893 of JADRCD010000261.1, forward strand.
AGATGCTAGACTTCAACCTCCCAATGAGACCAGGAAGTACAGAAATCCTGTATTTCTTGATGGAATTGCAAAACACTGGCTCAGAGCTTCTTAACAGAAGTATTACCAAATTGAAAAACCCTTAAAAAGCCAAGATGGAATTCGTAATAACAAGTTTTCTAAAGTACTTCTCCAAGAAGAAAGTCTAGAGAGTAGCTTCAAGAAGTATCCTAAGGAATATTTGACTGAGGAAATGTTAGGATGTCTTGGTTTCAAGGCCAGAACTTTTGCTGTGGGGAGCAACTGTAGTTCCTGTTCCCTTCCCTGAAGCCTAGGACTATGAGAAGCCTATTCATTTTGCAGTGCCATGACATTTCTTGATGTTGTGTATATGTAACATGGTCAGCATGTGGAAGTTAGAGGAGAACTTGCAGGAATCTGTTTCTCCTTTCTATATGTGGGACTCAAGGATTAGACCCAGACTGTTTTGGTAGCAGGTACCTTCACCAATAAACTACCTTGCCATCCCCATAAAAATGTTTAAGCCACTAGTGGAATTTGATTTTGTGTGTCTAAGAAACTGCAAGAATCAAATCAGAACACCCAATTATGAATAACTGTGATATTTAAAGGTAATATTAAAGATAAGTCCAGAAGGCTCTCTAAACTGTTTGGAGATTAAGCCAAAACCCTCTACAACAGAACTAGTAATGCCCCTGCTATACACACACACACTCACAGGAGGAAATACAGAGACAAAGTGCAGAGCAGAGACTGAAGATAAAGCCATCCATCACATGTACAGTCACCAAATCCAAACACTATTGTGGATGCCAAGAAGTGCATGCTGATAGGAGCCTGATATGGCTGTCTCCTGAGAGGCTCTGCTAGAGTCTGACAAATACAGAGGTGGATATTTGCAGCCAAACTTAGGACTGAGCCTGGGGTCCCCAATGGAGGAGTTAGAGAAAGGACTGGAGAAACTAAAGGGGTTTGTAACCCAATAGGAAGAACAACAATATCAATCAACCAGACCCCCCCAGAGCTCTCAGGGACTAAACCACCAACCAAAAAGTACCCATTGAGCTATCAATGGTTCCAGCTGCATATGTAGCAGAGGAAGGCCTTGTTGGGCACCAATGAGAGGAGAGGTCCTTGGTCCTGTGAAAGCTCAATGCCCCAGGATAGAAGAATGCCAGGGTGGGAAGGTAGGAGTGGATGGGTAGTTGGGGGAAATGTTCTCATAGAAGCAGGGGGAGGGGAATAGAATAGGGGGTTTCTGGGCCGGGGGAGGGTGGAAAAAGAATAACATTTGAAATGTAAATAAAGAAAATATTTTATGTAAAAAAAGAACTAGCAGTGGCATCTTAGATTCACAGACACCATACTTGCTAATGTTAAATTTGAATCATTATATCTACCACTCACACCCAAGACCAAAGATCAACAAAAGTTTTTGGTAAATAAACATGTAATACTTTTGAATTGATGAGGGCCAATAAGTAAAGGTCTAGGCATAGAATGAAAACAAATATATAAATCTATATTCCTTTAAAAACTTATGGGTAGTTAAATTTGGCTTTCACACCTAACATTACTTTTCTTTTGATATGTAAAGTGAAGGCTGTAAAAACGATGGTAGACCAGTTTTAGCCTAAAGTCTATACATTGGGCACCCAGAAGTATACTCAATTTTTTCATATGTTCACTTGATTATGTTGTCTTTATTCTTATCAAAACTATGAGTCAGACAAAGAGGAAAGATCCACAACTCAAGTTTTTTATGAAAAAAATGACAATATGGCAATCATTATTATCATATTCAGCATAGGCCAACCATGCTCCAGATATTAAGTACAAGTTAGAGTTACCTACATTAAGTTTTAAAGCTGAGATAGTGGATAATTTTAAAAATATTTACCATATCAAGTAATTCAGAATCTTTGAGAGCACCTAGTTCCTTCGAGAGCATACATTCTTGAAAATATCCACTATCCAAATTGCAGTCTCTGAAGATGACCTAATGGCTTTGGGGTGGCCTAGTCACAGGTAGTGTTTACAACTCTCCTGGTAATTATAAAGTACAGGCAGCACCACAAACACTGCCCAGAACTTCAAAAGAGGCAAGATTAATGCATGAGTCCCAGTGGTCCCATTCACTACAACTACACCTGAAAGCAACTTGGGTAGAAACATTCTATAACCAGCCGTAATTTCGTTTGCATGAGGTCCAACTGTTCAGAGCTGTGTCAAACTCTCTAATATCCATGGCCAGGTTCAAGTGTTCACAGTTTATCATCTTCCAATCCTTTTTTCAATTAGTTTCTATCTTCCACAAGTTTGTATATAAAATTTTTCATTTCCAGAACATACAAACTTAGATTATGTTTTTCTTTTACAACATATGGAGAACTATGGTTTCTAATGTGGCCTGAGATCAGAGCCATCAGAATCATCTGGAACAATATTACAAATATTTACACTTATCTCACACCAGAACTATAAGTTAGAATTTATGGAGATAGGGTCTAGCTTTCTGCCCTACTGCAAGTCCTCTAGGTGATTCTGAAACACAACTCAATTGTTAAGGACTCATGAAAGAGAGAAGAGAATAACAGAATGTACTTTGAATGAACCATTTAATCACTAATGGGTCACTAAAGTTAATGGTGGACTAACAATCAGAGAACCAAGATCATCAAGATTTTCCTCATTGATTTCTTGTAGTCAGGTGTGAATCCATAGGAAAACAGAGTTCTTTCAGTCAAGAATCAGAGCTTTTGGAGATTTCTGTCTCCTAAGTAAGAAGGTACTCTTCAAGTAAATTTTACAAAACCCAAGAATTTTGCCATATTTAGGTCAAAAAAGCAGAACCTAACTTGGAAATAAAAGACAGAATATTCTGTTACTAGCTGAAAAGTTAGAACCACTGTGAGATTTGGGGTTGTCAGAATGAAGGGAGCTAGACAATAGCAACTGTGAGGAGTTGAACTCACCAGACATTGCAAGTCATAGTTTTCTTAGAATGTCTATCTGCCTAACTGTCTGTTTGTTTCACTAGCTACATTGTCACCAAAAATACAGGCCCAGAGGGACACCAGGATATGGAGTCTACATTACCATTCAGTTTGTGCAAAGCACCTCCAAGCAGGGTGTTTTTTCTGATTGTTTACAGTTCTTATTCCTTATGTGTGGAAGTATAGACTGACATTTGTCACTTGCACCATCTGCTGGAAATTTCTCTGGCCTGTCACCATGACTCTTGTGTCTTTTGGCACGTGGTAGCATGTTTTCATTGGCTTACATTGCATTAACCTAGAAACGCTAAAATTTAAAGAGTGCCTGGATCTCAGGGACCCAACATTACTAAAGATTAAGGGCTTAAAAGAATTTCCAGAGGCAACAAATGGGCATGTGTATATTGGAATAGATACTATATGTTTCTAAGTACCCAGGATCTGTCCTCAATAGCCACTCATTCCCCACCCCCCCGTCTCTGTCTCTCTCTCTGTGTCTCTCTGTCTCTGTCTGTCTGTCTGTCTCTCTGTCTCTGTGTGTGTATGTGTGTGTATTTGTGTGTGTTTTTATTCTATAATTTTTATCAAGTCAAGAAAATAATTTATCATAGAACAGTCTCTGTTCCAGTACCATATTTTCTAATATTTTGGTACCAAAATCAATAACATTAAAAAAAAAAAAAAGCCTGGGGGCTGGCGAGATGGCTCAGCAAGTAAGAGCACTGACTGCTTTTCCAAAGGTCCTGAGTACGAATCCCAGCAACCACATGGTGGCTCACAACCATCCACGATGAGATCTGATGCCCTCTTCTGGTGCGTCTGAAGACAGCTACAGTGTATTTTGTCGGAGGAAGTGGGGCCGGAGCGAACTGGCCGGAGCAAATGGCCAGGCTAGAGTGAGCAGGGCAGACGGAGTGGGGCTGGCAGAGTTCCAGAGTTCAATTCCCAGCAGCCACACACATGATGGCTCACGGCCATCTGTACAGCTACAGTGTACTCATACACATAAAAAAAAATAAAATAAAATAAATCTTTAAAAAAAAAAAGTCTGGCTTTGACCTATTGAACTAATGAACTAACAGGAACTAAATGCTAGTGCTGTGGTCTACAAAATAGTGCCTTCTGATAACAGGAAATAATTACCTACATGTTTTTCTGATTCATACAACATGCAAAACAAATGTTGTACTGATGGCTACTTACCAACAGGTTCTGGGTAGAGAGGAGTATGTGAGTGTAATCTTCCCCTTTCCATAGAGGAAATACTCCTACCATGGCCATTTTCAAGCAACCAAAATTTGACATTGTAGGCAGAGCTGAAGCATTGCACATCAGCACTCTACAACGTTGTATTCCTACCACAGTGACACAAGAGTTAGAAGCACCATGTCACTACAGGTCACAGCAATATGTATTGGAATAATTAAAAATCACAAATTTTGAGTATGTTTTGCCTCTGCTTTTATTATCATTTATTCAATCATGAACTTACATAATTTTATTTTTAATAATGCCTGTTTGAAAATTCATATAATTCTTGAAATTTTAACAATGGTTCTCCTTAGTAGATAAGAGCTGGCTTTCAGTATACTACTATGCATATACTTCCAACACTGGCCCCTGACCTTTCACCCTACACCTCTTCACAGTGTCTTTCAGAGAGCTTCATACAAAGGTTCCTCTCCTAACAGAGCAAGGAGCACTTAGATTCATTCTTGACCACCTAGCACAAGATGAATACAGATAAAGACAGAGTTATATACACCTGCATCACTATCTTGAAAACCATTGGCTTTATAAGGTTCACTCCTTCATAAAGTAGATGCAGTGGTAAAATAACTAACAATTTTTTCTACATTTGGCATGAAACTTATGTTATTAAAAATATGTAGGTAAATCATCCTAGCACAGAAAAATGATGCAGAATGCAATTGTGATGGTTGGAACATGGATTGTGATTTTCATGGATCAATTATCCTAAAACTTTTTTGGTGGAAACAGAATAATCCAAGTTTCAGATATTCTATAATCTGCTATGTTGGTCCAAGCAGTTCCAGGGACATGAGAACAAAACAAATCCTCAAAATCAAAGCAAATAAATGAACAAACAAACAAAACAAGTGTTCCTACTCAGGAGGCTATGACAGGAGAAGGACATAGATAAGGAGATAAGGCATCGATAACTTATGAGACCCTGTCTCATAATATAATCTGAAAACAGGAAGAGGAATGCATTCAGTAGTACCTAGCATCTACCAGGCCCTAGTTTAACACCCAGAACTGGGAGAAGGAAAGGACAAACTACAACAAAAAAGAGAGACTAGAAACAAAGTTGTACATTTAGATGCATATAATTGTTATGTCATGCTATGGTAAGTTGGTGAATGCAGGTTTGTGTGTGCATATGTGTGTGTTTGTGTGTGTGCACATGTGCACACATACACACATGTAAAGAATTTTGCTAAAATTTCTCAGTTCAACAAAGTAAAGGCATCAAGAAAGAATTATCAGAGAGGAATTAAGAAACCTTGAGCCAGGCAGTGGTGGCATGTGCCTTTAATCCCAGCACTTGGGAGACAGAGGCAGGTGGATTTCTGAGTTCAAGGCCAGCCTGGAACTACAGAGTGAGTTCCAGGACAGCCAGGGCTACACAGAGAAACCCTGTCTTGAAAAAATGAAAAAGAAAGGAAAAGAAATCTTGCAAAGATATTTTTATTTCAGAGAAAATAGGACTGCCTCTGTCCAGGACAAAACCTGTTTAGCAAATGGTAATAGGCCCTGAAACTCAAAAGACAGGTACACAGAGACATCTTCTTTTTCATTTTAGTGAGAGAAACGCTGCTCTAAATTTGTCAAAAAGAACAAAAGAAACAACAGGCATATTAGAAGCACAGTCATCTGACATAATAGACAGTGAGAAATCAGTCTCCTAGGGATAAATCTTGGAAAATAATCAGCAAACAACAAATATTATTAAATGGTAAAAGAAAACACAGTAAAGAAGAGGTTGAAAATATATTTTAGACTGTAAGCAAGCTAGCAAAATGAGATAAGTAAGAAACTACAAAGGACTTAGGAAACAGAATGGCAGTAAAAAGTAAATGGAACTTAGCCAAGAGTAATTGGACTATTGTGTACTCAAGGTATGTAATAAAGAAAGTAAGAAGAGAGAAGATAATATTTCTCAGATTTTTTCTGTTTATCCTATTAAATCTCAATTGAAAATGAAAGTATTTAAAATGAATAGATGTGTAGAAATCATCTTTGCCCAAGAGGCTAAATTGGATTGAGACTCTCTCTGGGCTTCGAGCCCATGTTTTCACCATTGCTACATTTGATCATGTAAGGAAGCCCTTCAAAAAAACCTCATTGAAAGAAAGGACATGATGTATGTTAATTGTTCAGGGGATCACTTATCAGTCACAAAGAGGTTATAAGATGAAGTCATGAGCCCCAGGGACCATCTAGTTGCTAAAATGTGACTGTATCTTGAAACCTTAAAATTTTCCTGACTCCAGTTAAAAGGAGTTTCATGAGATGGTGTGAACAATTGGGGGGATGTGGAAGAAACTAATGTATGGGGTACAAACTAATTAATGAATATATAGACTAATGATTCTTACCCAGTACCTATGATTTTTATCTTTTTGAAGGGGATTTCTAAATGTCTGGAGACATTTTAATTGACATATCAGAGAAAGTAGTAGGTAGAGTTCAGAAAGACTCTAGTTAAGAATCCTCCTGTGTACAGGAAAACCTAACCACAGTGATAGATCCAATTCCTGAAGTCTCTAATACCACTATAGGGAACCCATAGTACAGATATAAAATAAACAGTATTGAAGAATTAGAAGACCCACACTTGTGTCAAATATTTGGTGTAAAGAACCAAGCTGTGAGATAGAAACATATTTCTGTTATTGTGAGTAGTTGTCCAGCAGGAAAAACAAAAACACAGAAACAAAACAAGTCAGAAGCCTTGTTCCATCTTTACAGACATTTCTGTATACAGAAACAGTGTTAAGTGAAGAAGTTGGCCTCACGTATGTGTAAGTGATAGAGGATATGGAAGGAAAGGAGAAAAGTGGGTACATCCAGTAATATAAGTAAAGTAAGGACATCCAGAGAACCTGGAAAACCATACCATGGTACTTTTACAGACATAAAAATATACTCTGAGATTGAAAGTATATTCCCAGTGTATGGAGAGAATCTTAGAGTCCAATAGAAGTTTCAAATAATATTCAAATATATAATTTATATATGTAAATTAATAAAGATATTGTGCTGCAAGAATTCTCAATGAGAAAAGAAAAGTAATGACTACTACTACATCCTCTTGAAGATGGGGCTGGGGGTAGGAGGTATAGGATATGGAACAGTCAGAGGGTGAACCAGGAGGGAAATAAAATCTGGAGTGTAAAAAAAGATTAAATGAAATTTTTAAAAAAATCTAAAGAAAAAAATAGTAACATTTTATCAGATATGTGTTTATTTACACATAGTATGAGACAGAACGGACACATATCTGTGATATCACACATGGGAGGCAGAGGCAAGAGGGTCTGAATTTGAGGTCAGCCTGGGTGACATGTTGAATGACATTATTCCAAAACAACAATAAAAATAAACTGCAATGCAACAACATCAAAAACAAAAAGAAAAAAAAGAAAAAGAAAAAGAAAATGACTGCAATGGTAAAATATCAATACCTGTATACCCTAAACTGAGAAATGTTTCTGAACACTGCTTTCTTTATCAAGGAGCATGTATGCCTAGCTACTCTGAGTCTCTGTCCATATTCCTGCAATGCTAACTTTAAAATGCAAAGACAGGTCTAAGGTTTTAGTAAAATGTGTGTCCTGTAAGAATGGGGGTCTGATTTTAATCTCGGAATCCCTATAAAACATAGAGTCAGGCAACATGATGTACACCTATTATCTCAGCAGTGTGGAGCCAAAGCAAGAGTATTCCTGGGGCTAAATCCTTAATAAGAGACCTTGACTCAGAATATAAGGCAAAGAAGCAATAGAGGAAGACAACCGGATTAACCTCTGGCCTCCAAATATACTTTCACAACACAAATATAGGCACTCACATATGCATGTGTGCACATGGAATGTAGACATGTAAGTACACAAGTACTCACACACAGTTACAGAAGCATTTTCAGATTGTTAAGTCTAAAAATTTTAAGACATATTTTAGAATCCATGTGAAGTATAATAATGTGATGTTTTTAATAAGTCAAGAATATGGTCTATAATCGTGTCTCAAGACTGGTTATTTTAGTGTTTGTTTGCACTGATGCCCCTGAAAAAGTCATTCTTACATATTCTACAACAATCAAGGACATGCTAAAAACTTACAAAATGTTCACAGTGAATTTATGAAGTATTAATTCTAAAAATTTTATCATATAGATTTTATTGTGGTAACTGTGAAATTACATTGGAGAAGTCTTTAGTTTTCTTTGAATGATTGTGAATATAGCTTCTCATAACCAATCATTAAAATAAATTTTTCTTGTAAAATTGAGTTCTAATCCAGATTCAATGTCACTCACCTATAATCCAAACCTTTGGGAAGCAGAAGCAAGGGAGTCATACCAAGTTTAAGACTAGCCTGAGTTACAAAGCAAGACTCTATAGTAGTAGTAGTAGTAGTAGTAGTAGTAGTAGTAGTAGTAGTACTAGTAGTACTAGTAGTACTAGTAATAGTGCTAGTAATAATTAATAATCATCATCATCATCATCATCATCATCATCATCATCATCATCATCATAGCAGAAACTCACAAACCAATCCTTGGGAACTCTGTTACCAAGTTGCCCTTTATACAACCAAAAACATACCTGAGAACTTGAAAACTTTGCTGCAAACTAGAGAAATCAGCTTTCAAAAAGATAAAAATTGTATCTAAGATAGGATTATCTATAACATACATTAAATAAATTGAATATAGCCTATTTAATATTCTGTTCCAAATTACATTATTATAAATTATTATTCTGACCCAAATAATTAACATTAAGACTATTACTTAATTATCAATTCTGGGAATACTTCACACTGACTGCTCACTTTTATATAGAACTATCATCTTATAATTTAAATATAAACAATAACACAAACAAGCTTATGTGAAAGTACCATTCACAATACATCTAAAAGTGGTTTTACTAATCAGGTTCTTCATGTTTCTGACAGCTAGTCCGCTAGCAAATGCAGCCTCATTGCCCCACTGTGGTATATTTCCCTGAATTTTCCAAACCCTGTAGGAAATAATGTTACTTGATTTTATTTACTCCATCATTTCTCAAATTGAATTGACTAATGAATTCTCCATTTTTCTTACAAATAGATA
>JADRCD010000263.1:0-16582 GCA_019843815.1 Montemys delectorum
TCCGACCTGGAACTGGTGTGGCACTTGGAGGTCACCAGGCTTGTAGGCTTCAGCTAGGGACTCCCAGGCCTCTCTCTGTATGCGTTCAAGAGCCTTTAACCTGCCAAGGAGAGTGATGGGATAAAAAGACTAGTCTACCGGAAAGGCACTGAGTGCAGCAGCCAGAGGGGGCCTGCCATACAGAAGTTCAAAGGGTGTGAGCCAAAATCTCCCTGGAGTGTTTCTAGCAAGAAAAAGGGCATAGGGAAGGAGGGCTGTCCAGTTTATTACGCCAGTCTCAATTGACAATTTGGTCAAGGTCTCTTTTAAGGTTCTATTCATTCTCTCTACCTGTCCTGAACTTTGGGGTCTGCAAGCACAATGTAGTTTCCATTCTACCCCAAGGATCTTGGAGAGTCCCTGACTTACCTGGGCAACAAAAGCTGGTCCATTGTCTGACCTAATTACCTTAGGAAGACCAAACCGTGGAAAAATTTCTTCCATTATCTTCTTGGCCACTACTTGAGCACTTTCTTTTTTACAAGGGAAAGCTTCAGTCCATCCAGAGAAGGTATCTATAATTACTAAAAGATACTTGTTACCATATCTGGCAGGTTTAATTTCAGTAAAATCAGCTTTCCAGTGTCCATCAGGTCTCCGGCGTCTCAAGTGGAGACCTTAAGGGCCCTGGAGGAGGAGGCATTGACAAGTTGGCAGGCCTTACAGACCTTAAAAATGGTTTCAATCATTGCAGAGAGTCCTAGTGTATGATAAGGAGACTGTTTTACCAGTTCTTGCATCTTTTTAGATCCTAAATGGGTTAAATGATGTAGCTGATCAAGATATCTTTCAGCTTCAAGCTTGGGTAAAATATATTTTCCAGTTCCAGTCTCTCTCATTCCATATGATGATTCTGCCTTGTATCCTGCATCTAACATTCTTTTGTGGTCTTCAGGGGTATGTTCGAAGGGGGCAGGTCTCCCAGTATCTGGATCAGCTATCACCATCAGAACATTTAATCCTTGAGCTGCTCTTTTGGCCTCAGTGTCTGCCCTCTGGTTCCCTTTAGCCACCCGGTCATTAGTGCATTGGTGACTTGGGCAATGCATAATGGCCACTATGTCTGGCAGGTGGATGGACTCTAGGAGGCCTAAGATTTCAGCCCTGTTTTTAACATCTTTTCCAGCAGACGTGAGCAGCCCTCTTTGTTTATAGATGGCACCATGGATGTGGGCCGTGGCAAAAGCATACCTGCTGTCAGTGTAGATGTTGACTTTTTGCCCCACCGCCAGTCATAAAGCTTGATTCAGAGCTATTAACTGTGCATGCTGAGCTGAGGATCCCTCTGGCAGGATGCTGGCCAGAAGACTCTTTCATCATCTACAACTGCTGCCCCTGCCATTCTCTTACCTTTAACCACGTAGCTGCTGCCATCCGTGCACCAGTCCATAGCCCCTGGCCACGGCTGGTCCTGCAGGTCTCGGCGTTTCCCCTTCTCTTCGGCCAGGATATCTTGGCAGGAATGAAGGATGGTTTCTCCAGTGGTTTCAGGAAGCAGGGTGGCTGGGTTAAGGACAGCGGGGGCTGCAAAAGTCACCTTTTCATTTAGCAGCAAGCTCTGATAGTGAGTCATGCAGGCATTAGAGAGCCATCTGTCTGGAGGCTGGCGTATGATGCTCTCTATTGTGTGAGAAGCATATACAGTCAATTTCTGACCCGTTATCAGCTTGTCAGCATCTTTTACCAACACTGCTACAGCTGCTACTGCTTTAAGGCAGGAAGGCCATCTGCTAGCCACAGCATCCAGTTTTTTTGGTAAATAGGCTACAGGTCTCTTCCATGGCCCAAGGGCCTGGGTGAGCACTCCCCTAGCTACTCCATTTCTTTCATCTATATGCAGTTCAAAAGGACAGGAGACATCAGGGAGGCTCAGAGCTGGGGCAGACAAGAGGGCACGTTTGATGTTGTCGAAAGCCTGTTGCTGAATCTGGCCCCACTCAAAAGAGGCAGTCTCTTTAGTCAGCGGGTACAAGGGGGCTGCCAGACTGGCAAACCCAGGGATCCATAGCCAGCAGAAGTCTGCTGTTCCCAGAAACTCTCTTACTTGTAGAGGGGGTGGGGTTGGGACAGGAATCTGGGTCACCGTCTTTTTTTGTTCCTCTGTCAACCATCTCTTACCCCTTCTGAGCTTATATCCCAGGTAAGTTACCTCTTGTTGGCAGATTTGAGCCTTTTTAACAAACGCTTGATACCCTAGGCGTGCTAGTTCTTTTAGTAACATTCTGGTACCTTGTAGGCAAGTGGCCTGGTCTTTACCTGCCAATAAAATGTCATCAACATACTGAAGGATGGTAAATTAAGGATTAGCCATCCAGAAGGGGGCAAGGTCTCAGTGTAGTGCTTCCTCAAAGAGAGTTGGGGAATTTTTAAACCCCTGTGGCAATCTTGTCCAGGTCAGTTGGCCTGACTGCCCCCCTTCTGCATCTCTCCACTCTAAGGCAAAATAGGGCTGGCTGTCTGGTTGTAACTTTAAATAGAAAAATGCATCTTTTAAGACCAAAACAATATACCATTGTCTGTCAGGTGGCAAGGAACTCAGTAGGTTATAAGGGTTGGGCACGGTGGGGTGAATATCTTGTACTCTTTTTATTTACTTCTCTCAGATCCTGGACTGGCCTGAAGTCTCCAGTGCCAGGCTTTTTAACTGGCAGCAGGGGAGTGTTCCAGGGAGACCAGCAGGGGTGCAAAACCCATAGATGAAGAAGGCAGTTGATGTGGGGACGAATCCCTTCCCTGGCTTCTCTGTTCATGGGATACTGTTGCACTGAAATGGGGACAGCAGAAGCCTTGAGATCTACCACCACTGGGGGTATCTGAGTTGCTAGTCCCAAGCCTGCGGTCTCAGCCCAAGCTTCAGGAAACTCATCCAGCCATCTCTGTTGCTGCTGAACTGTCAAGGCTGGGGCCTTAGTTTCTAGTAGCCAGTGTTTATCAGCCAGTGAGAGAGTCAAGACCACAGTGCCTGGTCCTGATCCTTCTGTTATTATCTCAGGACCCTGAGGGGTGAAGAAAATCTGGGCACCCATTTTTGTCAGCAAGTCCCGTCCCAGAAGCGGGGTGGGTCATTCTGGAATCACTAGGAACGAGTCAGTCACTTGTCCTCTTCTTAGATCTACTCTTTTAGTAGTCCAAGAATATTGTTGGTGTCCAGTTGGACCCATTACCCAGGTTTTTTCTCTTTTTATCTTTCCCATGGGCTGTAATAGTACAGAATGTTGAGCTCCGGGTATCTACTAAAAAGTCTATAGGCTTCCCCTCCACAGTTAAAGTTACCCTAGTCTCGGGGAGAGGCTCCGAGCCCCGTCCCCTCTAATCTTCTTCTCTGAGGGCTAGGACTTGTGGTGTGACCTGCTCCTTTTTCTTAAGACACTCTTGGGCCCAATGTCCTTTTTCTTTGCAATATGCACATTGATCTCTGTCAAGAGGTCTGTGGCGACTGTTGCCCAGGTGTTCTAACTGCCCTGTTTTCTCTCTGGGTTCTACATGAGGACTTTTGCCTACCACTGTGGCTAAGATCCCTGTTAAGTTCTGGTTCTGCCTCTTTTCTCTCTTATTCTCACATTCCTCTTGCTCCTTTTGCTTTCTCTGCTCCTTCTCTTCCTCAGTCTCCCTCTCATAATATACTTTCTTCCGCTTCCTTCACTAAATCTTTCAGAGTCATGTCCTGCAATCCTTTTAGTCTCTGCAGCTTATGCTTAATGTCTGGGGCCGCCTGTCCCATGAACGACATGGCAACCACCGTCTTTTGCCCCTCAGAAGCAGGGTCAAAAGGGGTATACCTATAATAGGCTTCCATAAGTCGTTCCGGATACACAGATGGGGACTCTGTTGGCCCCTGGACCACCTCTCTTACCTTAGCCAAATTGGTGGGCTTCCTTGCCGCCCCTTTGAGACCTGTCAGAAGAGTCTGACGATAGACACGCAGTCTTTCCCTCCCTTCAGGGGAATTATAATCCCAATTGGGATGCTCTAAAGGGAACCCAGGATCTATGATGTTCTATAAGAAGGAGGGACACCCATCAGCTCCTGGAACATGCTTTCAAGCTTCCACTAGGATCCGATCTCATTCTTCTGTTGTAAAGAGGGTCTGCAAGACCTGCTGACAGTCATCCCAGGTGGGCTGGTGAGAAAACATAAGAGACTCCACCAAAGAAGTTAATCTGGTGGGGTCTTCAGAAAAAGGAGGGTGGTTAGTTCTCCAGTTATGTAGATCAGCAGATGAAAAGGGCCAATATTGTAGGGGCTGGAGGCCTCCTTCTTCTGCTGGGGGAGGGCCATAGGCACACAAAGGAAAGATCTGAGCATTCTCGGGAGACACACCCCTGTGACTGCGGGTCCGGTGTGCAGAGCACGTGAGATCCTCAGGAAGCGCAGAGGCCACTGCTGCCTGTTGGGGAGGAGGTGCAGGATGAGGCTGGGGAGGTAAAATTAGTGGGTAAGGGAGGGGGAGGGTCTAGGAGAAGAAGATCTGACTGGGTGTCAGGGTAAATCTTCTTGAGAGCCACTCGGGAGGGCTCCTTATTATTAGAAGTCTGGTGGTCTTGCAGAGCCAGGCCTCGGGTGCCTGGCTTACCAGGTGTTTTAGGTGTCCGGACCCATGGCTGGACCCATGTTGGAGGACTGGTGGTCAAATCCTCCCACATAAGGATATGTGGTTGCTGATCAGGGTGTTTCCCCGGTCCCTGTTGAAAAACAACATCTTTAACAGCTCTTATCACTTCTAAGTCAAATATTACCTCTGGTGACCAACCTACATTAAAGGCAGGCCATTCAGCAAAACAGAATGTCTGCCATGGTCCCTTCTTTACTTCAACTGAGAGATTGTGAGCACGATCCCTAACGTCCATTCAGTGGTCCAATGTCAAGGTCAGGGGGGTCACTATAGCCTGTCCCTTTGTCAATGTCCACACACACACACACCAAGAAGACAGAAAAAACAGAGAAGCCTGATGCACACTCAGCCACTCTGAGAGTGCTGAAAGAAACTGAAACTATCCGATGGCTGTGTCTCCGAGTGCTGCTCTACTCAACCAAAGCGTGGCACTCCTCCAAAACCTCAGTGGAGGATTCCCGTATGTCTACTCCTCTTGAGGCGTCCCTAAAGATGGGCGACCTGAAGCTGGCCAGTCCAACAAGCACCGTACTAGCAGTTGCCAGTGAAGCAAAACCACAAAAACCTCAGAAATAAATCACAGATGCAAAGCTGCAGGGCCAGAAGTAACAAAAATTGCTGAACAAGGAACAGACAGACACAGGAGCAAACAGACAGACACAGAGGGTCTGGACCCCAGCTTACCTTCAAGAGCACTCTTGTTGGTGCAAGGTAGTCGAATTTCCTGGCCAACGCACCATATGTAGGGGCTGATGGAAGACCCCCCACACTCGGGGCTAGGGAATGAAGACGACCCCAAACACCACCAAGACACATACTTGATGCAATCAGCAAGAGGGTTTTTTATTCAGCACTGGGCAAGACTCATATCCCACGCAGGGGTAGAGGAGTCTGGCATTAAGCAAGAATTTGAACAGGTTTTTATACCCACACAGTTGCTGGGGGGAAAGGGGGAAACTAAGGCAGAGGAAAGTACAGGGTAGTCTCTGATAAGCATGCTAGCCACCTGGTAACTGTTTTGGCTCAGGTTGTTCTGATCTCTAAACTCTGGGGGCTGGTCTCCCATTCTTCTAAGTCCTGGGAGCTATTCTCCCATTAAGTTCAACTGATGGTCAAACTCTCACAGCACAGTTTGAAAATTTTTAACCTCTCATTGTATTGTTTGGAAATTTTAACCTCTCACAAGCACCGGGATTAAAGGTATGTACCACCACCACCCAGCTAATACATTCATTTTTATCTGAAAGTTTTCTCTTTTGTTGGTGCCTGACATGAAGGACTAGAGTTGGTTACATATCACAATTCTAAACAACATCGAGAGTACAATAGGAAAGGGTTTAAGGACTTTATTTTTGAGTTCCTAAGTTCAGAAAGACAGTGGTCTAGTGACACCCTGAGAACTGCCTTCAAGGTTCTAGGAATAGCTGCAAGATTGTACAGGGTAAAAACCAAATTGTGGTTGGCGTAGGTATGCAAGTTAGCCCAGAAACTTGTAGCAATCTTAGGCTTTGGTATGGGGGAATCCTTGCCTTAGGTTTCATCTTTCAAGGTCTCAATTGCAACTGGGAAATTATTAGCTCTTGTGGGTTAGTTCCAGGTCCCATTGTAGGATGCAAGCCTTCAGGGCTCATTGTTGCTGGAATTTGAGGTAACCTGGGAAATAGAAATAACACAGAGAATGAACAAGTTAGAGGAAGAAAATGGAGATGGGGCAGTGATTTGAGAAGCAGATGGAAGAAGATGGAAGCTGTTGATGTATATGGCAGGCCTACAATCCTTGAAGTCATATGGGGATCAAGAGTCCAATGTCATTCTCAGCCACTGTTGAATTTAAGGCCACCCTGAGATACATGAGACTGTGTGTGTGTGTGTGTGTGTATGTGTGTGTGTGTGTGTGTGTGTGTGTTTATCATCTTTTTATCTCCATTAGCATCATACTAATACTTGTAGCACAAGGTCTTCCAACTTACTCTCTTCAGGCCCAATAATAAAAAATTGTCTACATATGTCTGGGACAAAAGCTAAGTAGATAAAGGCACTTGCCACCATGCCGGATGACCTGAGTCCAATCTCCATGACCTACATGGTAAAATAAGAGAAGGGACTCCTTCAATTTGTTGGCTGACTTCCACACATATTTTGCTACATGTATGCAGTAATGTACGTGCTCATGCACACATACACACACATACACACACATACACACACACACACACACAAACACACACACACAATCAATAAGTGTTTATAAAAACTTAGAATGATGGTTTGACAGTGGGGTTTTGAAAGAGGACCGAGAACTGACCTACCTAATTCCATTTTGATTCAGCAAGGCTTATCCTCAGACAATGGACAAGATAATGATAGGGCAGACCACAGCCAGAGCAAGAGGGCCTGTCTTGCTATGTAGGATGCCTCCTCCACCAACCCAACCCTTGCCCTTGTTCCTCTTTTCTAGATTATGCTGAGTCTGCTGTAAGCATTTTGAAGATGGATTTTGGTTATTAGGCTTGATCCTTCCTGATTTGATCATATTGGTATAGAGCCCTTGTCCTTCTCCCCTATTCTCCAAAGTCATTATGGTGTGAAGAAATGAGGGGGCAACATTTAGAAGGAAGACTGAGATCTTTTCTATCTAGACTTACTGTAACTTATTAAGTTTCATGGTTTTAAGTCCCAACTTTTAATCTCTAGCTTAAAGTTCTCTTCATTAATAGTGAGGTTAATTATGTGAAGTGTCCATTATTATCTCCATTTTACAGCTGAAGCACGTGGGGAAAATTGTTTGTTCTCATGCTATCATCAAATGCAGGATTTCATGGGTGTTTTAATGCATCCTTATAAAATTTCTTCTAAACTGTTTTTATTACAGAATGTTGATGTCTTTAGTAAGTGTTCTATGTGAAGAGACACCATGACCACAGTAGCTCTTACAAAAGAAAGCACTTAATTGAAACATGTTTCAGAGATTTAGTCCATTATCAGCATGGTGGGAAGTGTGGCAGCATCCAGACAGACATGGTGCTGGAGAGGTAGCTGAGAGAGTTCTACATCTGGATCTTCAGGAAGTAGATTTGAAACCCCAAAGCCCACCTCCAATGACACACTTCCTCCAGCAAGTCCGCACCTACTCAAATAAGAACACAGCTCTTAACCCCTGTCAAGTAGTACCATTCCCTTATGACCAAGCATTAAAATATATGAGCCTGTGGGGCCATTCTTCATCTAAACTATCACAGCTGGCTTCATAATTATGAGCACTGCGTTTGTTGAATTTAGAGTTAAAGACCACTGTAGGAGTTGTTATGTGGACACCAAATTAATGGATCAATGAAGCTGATACATGAAGATTCTGGCAATGAATAAAGTGTCAGAAATTCTTCACAGAATTTTCACATAAGAAATTTCACATAAGAATTTTCACAGAAGGAGTGGCAGAGATTAACTTTGGAGCAGAGACGGAAGGAAGGACAAGCATATAGCTATCTCCTAAGAGGTTCTGACAATACCTGACTAATACAGATGTAGAGGCTCACAGCCATTCATTGAACTGAGGACACTGTCCCCAATGAAGGAGTTAGAGAAAGGTTCTATGGAGCTGAAGGGTTTGCAGCCCCTTAGGACGAACAACAATTACTAACTAGTACCCTCAGAGCTCCCAGGGACCCAACCACCAATCAAGGACTATACAGGGTGGGATTGGATGTACTGGCAGCAGGTATATAGTAGAGGATTGCAAATTCGATCATCAATAGGAGTAAAGGACCTTGGCCTTGTGAAGGTTTTGTGCCCCAGTGTAGGGGAACGCCAGGGCCAATATGTGCGAGAGGGTGGGGTGACAGGCATTGGGAGGGGGGAGACAAAATGGGCTTGTTCTTGTTTTTGTTTGTTTGTTTGTTTGTTTTGGAGGGGAAAATGTACATGTAAATAAAGAAAATACCTAATTAAAAAAAAAATGAATCCTTGGTTTGAGGCTGTCGAGATGGCTCAGCGGGTAAGAGCACTGACTGCTCTTCTGAAGGTCCTGAGTTCGGATCCCAGCAACCACATGGTGGCTCACAACCACCTGAAATGAGATCAGACGCCCTTTTCTGAATTCCTCTGTTTCCTGAATGCTGGGATTAAAGTCCTGTACTTCTAGGCTGGGACCTAATCCTCTCTTTACATTTGGACAAGATCTTTATAAACTCTGGACTGTAGTTCATTCTAGATATAACCAAGTTGACAGTTAAGATCAGCTATCACTGCTGTGAGGCAGGAAATTTTCTTTGGACCTAATAGCTTTGGCTACTGGTAGTTTGAGGATTCTGTGTACAGGGAGATGACACTTAGGAATGGGGATAGATGAGAAATCTGAAGGAGATCACAGGAAGGAGGGAGGGCATTCCACCAGAATCTGCTGATTTGGTTTCCTTGGAATTGGGGGAGACAGTGAAAAGTGGCCACCTAGGATTGCTATAGAGTTGTATTGCTATTAGACTGGTAGGTGTGTTTCCACCAGAAGGGGAAAAAGGAGAAGATCTACAGGTAGCTTCCATGCTTCCCTGTCAGGATTGGTCAGTGAGTTTTCAGTGAGTAAATGCTGGAGTTAGCAGCTAGAATAAAAAAGGAGGTAGGGTGAGGCAGGTTAAAAGGCATTGTATGTGGGACTCGCAGGAGGTGTAGTCAGGCAGAATGGATGGCTACAGATAGTCTTATGATATAGCTCTGTAGATGGGACTATGGAAATGAAGTTGCCATGGAGGATGGAATGACTAATTCTTCAGTTTCCATAACTGTTTCCTTGCACTGATCTTTTGCTGTGCTCTTAGTGAATGCCTGAAGGCTGAGATGATGGAATGAGTTGGGGGAAGAAAGCTTGTGGGAGAAGTTCTTTGTGATTTACTGGACTTGGTGCTTTATAGGAAAGAAAAAGCACAGCAAATCTCCTGCTACATAGCTGGGAATGAGAATGGGGGAATTGTATGTGAAGTAGCAAAGAGAGAGGTGTGAATCTGCACTGAGTCTTCTGATGCCATGGAAAGAATGGTACTTGTGTTATTGTTGGTGCAAGCCTGGCTTGGGGGCTGGGACAGAGCAAAGAGTCAGGGGAGGGAGGTTGGAAGGGGAAGATCTGTGGGATGTACAGGATATTTAAATGGGCAGTGAAGACTCTTACAGGTGGTTGCTACAGTGGTGGTGTAGGGATTATGAGATTGGGTCTGGGTGAACTGAAGTAAGAGAAGATCTATAAGCAATCTACGTGGTTTGCTGCCAGGCTTGGCCTGGAGCAATGGTTCACAACCCATGGGTCCCCATACCTTTGGCAGTCGGATGACCCACTCAGAGGGGGTACATATCACATATCCTGTATATCAGCTATTTACTGTATGACTGATAACAGTAGCAACACTACAGTTTTGAAATAGCCAAAATAGTTCAATGGTTCTGGATGACCACAATATGAAGAATTCTATTAAGGGGGCACATTTGGAAGATTGAGATTCACCTGCCTAGGGAGTATTAATTCATAATGGACCAAACCCTTCTAAAGTTTTCAAAACATATAAAAGATTTTTACATGCCTTGACACACAAACACTTCTCTCCCAGAAGGAGTAGACTCCCTCCACTTTGGCCTACTCTTCCCAGTTATCATAAGAGCATGATGGTGGAGTTCTCACTTGCCAACAATAAAAGCCAAGAAAATGTGAAAAGGTTTCTAATACTGGTAGGACAGCGAGGGGTCTGCGCAAAAATCCCCAGCTGAGCAGGACTGATTGGACTACAAGTGACTTCTCTGAACATAAACATCTCTGAAATATTACATTTTATTTGGTTATGGTTTTTGTCTACAGAGCTGTTTGTAGCAGGAGACCAGAAGAGGGCCTCAAATCCTCAGAATGACCAGTTACAAGTGGTTGAAAACTGTCCTGTCAGTGCTGAGAACTTAACCAGATTTCTCTGAGAGAGCAGGAACTGCATCTGCAGCTGAGTCTTTAAAAGCAAAGTCTTCATGGTCTTTTCCTTCTCTGATGAGTTAACATTCTTGGTTGATTTCTCCTTTGCTCTGGGCCTGGGCCGTGTCTTCTGTTCAGTCCAATGCAGACAGGATTCTCTCAAGAAACTCAGGTTTTCTGAGCTTGGGGACAGCACCTACATTAAATCCTAGTTTCCAAGTTATGAGACAAAAATCAAACTCGAACATTAACAGAGTAGATGTCAGATAGACTGTCCTAGACTCCAGTGGTGCCCATCCCCCACCCACCATTTTAACCTATGACAGCTGTTTTAAATCCTGAGCCAACATGCTGCCTTTCACCAGATTCACAGTAAATGTCTCATCTATACTGTACTATAACCAGAATTCACTGGTAACAACACTGGCTATTGATGTTGGAAGACAGGTGTTGGTCATAGCTGTCCATCTCCTAAACTCATTTTAGGTGTTTGAGTGACGGCTCCAAGAAACACTGTATGCAGAAGCCAGGGAGGAGAAACCTTCATCCACCAAATGGGGGTGTGTTTCCACCATTGACTTCCACCCTAATGTCTCAGAGACCTCAGAAGCATGAAGTGCAATGAAATCCAGGGCCTCAGTCTTTAGCCACTGTGTGCTGTGGAGGTCAGCCAGGATGAGAGTGTGTGCAGCATTCTCCACAGAGAGGTACCTGCAGAGGGCATCCTCACACATGACCATCAAGTCCTCCAGCCCATACTTGTCAGCAGCTGTCAGCACACCAGCAGCCATGGAGTGGCTGTGGAGGTGTGGTGCCTTCCCAGAGTAAATGAAGCCCATCATCTCTTTGAAGACTTGGGGATCTAAGTCATGGATCTGAACTCGGTTTGTTAGGCTCTCCTTCATTTCATGTTCAAACATGGCTCTGAAAACTGGAGAGCGAGCTGCTAGGATGGCCTTGTGAGCCCTGAATTCATGACCAGCTACCAACAGGGAGCAGTCTGTAAACAGGGAATTCTCCCACAGGTCCCCTAGGTCATCTGCCAACATGTGACTTGGATTGATTTTTGCAGAGGTCATGTTCTGTCCAGGAACACTAAGGAACTCTCCTACTATGTTGACATTGCAGCAGAGGGTGAGCTGGCCTTCAGGGAGAAACCAAAGGGGATCTGAGAAGAGGATATCTCGAAGGATGAACTTCTTGAATCCCCTGTATTGGTTTCGCTGAAAGCAGTAGACAATTGTGGTCTTCCTACTTTGACATTTCTTTCCTTGGGAATTTGTGATCCAGAATTGGAACTTTGCCCAAACTGGGCGCTCTGGACAGCAGGTCAATCCTAGGTGAACTGACAGGTAATCTTTGCTTTCTTCATCAATCCCATTCGGGTGTACTCTCAAACACCATGCCACTTCGTCACTGCCCTCTAATGAGAACACTGGGCTTGTGATCTTTTCCCTAATTCCATCCATGAAAAATGAAAAGTTGCTGATGGTCCACTTGTAATGCAATTTCTGAACCCTGATATGTGTGTAGCCCCACCCAGTGGCATTCATGTCCCCTGACATTTCTGGTGGAGGTAGTCTGGAGGTTAAAGTTGATCTGGAAAGAAGTAGAAGTTATTTAGCCTTCAGCCTGTTGGTTACAATTATAGATACAGTTTAGATTATCATTTCAAGTTCTACTAAAATGCCCCTTCTATGATGCTGGAAACTTGTGTTCCTATACAATTTTCTCTCTGGGTTTCAATATTTGTTTACAGAGACAATACAGCTTTGTAGTGAGTGTTAAATCTCCCCCTCCTTCTCTCTCTCCTTACTCTGTTCTCTCTGTCTCCCTGCCCTTCTCTTTGTTGCCCACCTCTCTGTGTTTTTGTCTCTCTTTGTCTCTGCCTTTCTGTGTGTTTGTCTGTTTATTTTTTTTCGTTTGTTTTTTTGAGACTGGGTTTCTCTGTGTAGCCCTGGCTGTCCTGGAACACACTATGTAAACCAGGCTGGGATTAAAGGTGTGCACCACCACTGCCCGTCTTGTCTGTTTATTGAATCTTAGGTGTATGGTAACTAGTTTTGGCTATTCTATTCTACTTTGGAAGAATTTGGAAAATTTGAAACTTTCTCATTTAAATTCTGTTGTATTTATCTTGCTATCTGGTTATTTGTGGTGTTAGCTGTTCTCTATGTCTCTGACTATGGACTGACCCTCCTGCAAACCATCTAAACAGTTCCATATCCCCTAAAGAAAGAGAAGTCATTAGAAGTCTACCAACCAAAAAAAGCTCTGGAACAGATGGGTTTAGCACAGAATTCCAGCAAACTTTCAATGAACACCTAATACCAACACTTTGCAAACTATTTTAGAAAATATAAACAGAAAGAACACTATCCAGTTCAGTCCATGAATCCACATTTATACTGATAATACAACCACACAAAGATTCAACCAAGAAAGAGAACTTGTGACCAACTTCTATTATGGACATCCATGCAAAAATACTCAATAAAATTCTTGAAAACTGAATCGAAAACATATCAAACTGATTTTTTCCACTTCTCTCAGTTAGACTTCATCCCAGAGATTCAGGAACGGTTCAATATATGGAAATCCATCAATGTAATCTACTCTATAAACAAACTCAAGGAAAAATAACCACATGATCACCTCATTAGATGCTGAGAAAGACTTTGACAAAATTCAACACCACTTCATGGTAAATGTCTTGGAACGATCAGGAATTCAGGGCCCATACATAAACACAGTAAGAGCAATATACAGCAAAACAGTAGCCAACATCAAACTAAATGGAGAGAATCTTCAAAAACCCTCAATAAACTCAAAGGACTAGACAAGACTGGCCACTCACACTCTCCCTACCTACTCAGTGTAGTACTGAAAGTCCTAGCCAGAGCAATTAGACAACAATAGGAGATGAAAGGGATACAAATTGGAGAAGAACAAGTCAAAATATCACAATTTACAGATGATATAATAGTATAATTAAGCTACCCCAAAAAATTTCACCAGAGAACTACGAAACCTAATCAACAATGTCAGCAAATTAACTGGACATAAAATTAACTAAAACAAATCACTAGCCTTCCTCTACTCAAAGGATAAATCATTGGACTGAGTGTGTGTCAGGGGGAGGGGAGGTCTCCAATGGTAGGGACTGAAGGAGCTGAGGGGGTTTGCAGACCCATTTTGGGAGCACAGTATCAGCTGGCCAAAGATGGAGCTCCCTAGAACTAGATGACTAACTAAAGAGTACACATGGAGGGACCCATGGCACCAGCTGCCTATGTGTCAGTGGATGGCCTTGTGGGTCATCAGTGTGAGGAGGAGCCGTTGGTCCTGTGGGGTTTGATGCCCCATTGTAGGGGAATGCCAGCACAGGAAGAGCAGTTTGGGTGAGTGGGTGGGTGAGCACCCTCATAGAGGCTGGGGGAGGGAGGATTGGATAGGGGGTTTCAAGAGGGGAGATCTGGAAAATGATTATCATTTGAAAAGTAAATAAAACCCGGGGCAGTGGTGGCGCATGCCTTTAATCCCAGCACTTGGGAGGCAGAGGCAGGCAGATTTCTGAGTTAGGCCAGCCTGGTTTACAGAGTGAGTTCTAGGACAGCCAGGGCAACACAGAGAAACCCTGTCTTGAAATATCCAAAAAAAAAGAAAAGTAAATAAAGAAAATATCCTATCAAACAAAAAAAAAGTGTGTTGATTAGTCAGTACTTACTTAGTCCACAAGGTTTGAAGTCTAAGGTGTTCTTCAATATAGACCAGAATCCTGAAGAAGTAGATTCTAATGTCAGTGAAGAAACTGGCTTGCTAGTATGAGGAGAGCTAGCAGGCAAAGACACAAATCTTCCTTCTTCTATGTCCTTATATAGGCCCCCAGTAGAAGGTGTGGCCCAGTTAAAGGTGTGCCATCTAGTCTCAATTTCTGGATTAAAGGAGTGTGTTTTCCTGTCTCAAGATTCAGATTAAAGGCTGGCAGTGGTGGCACACACCTTTAATCCCAGCTCTTGGGAGGCAGAGGCAGGCAGATTTCTGAGTTCGAGGCCAGCCTGGTTTACAGAGTGAGTTCCAGGACAGCCAGGGCTACACAGAAAAACCCTGTCTTCAAAAACCAAAAAAAAAAAAAAAAAAAAAAAAAAAAACAGAGTCAGATTAAAGATATGTGTTTTTCTACTCCATGCGTCTGTATTTGAATTGGATCTATCTACTTTGTCTTAAGCAAAAAATGTTAAAAGTTGTACCCTCCAGTTTTCTATGTTACTTAACTCCACAGAAGTCCAGACAGGAAGAATAGCCATCACCAGTGCATTTTGCTTACTGGGTCAATCTTCCACAAATGAAGGGATCCTGTCAATCTCCGCACAGCTATTATTTACCTTTAACATTGATTCTGGCCATATACACGATTAGGGAAGGTGTATTTTCCTTAACTTTTCAGAAGTCTGAGTGTTTACAAAATGGAAGGCATGTGTAAGAGATCCTATGTGGTGGGCAGGAAGCAGAACTCTAAACCTCTGTAGGTGGCTTTATTTATTCTTGTGTTCTATTCCAATCAGACCTACAGACCTTGTCATGACTCCTCCAGTTTGGTAGGTGGTCTTCTACTTCCTCCTCAAGAAGTCCTCATTGGAAATAATTTTTCACTTAAAGGTGTGGTTGAGAAATATCCTAAATGCTTCTTAATTCAATCACTTTAATTGGCAGGATTCATTTTATCACTCTTATAATCTGCATCATCCAGAGGTGAGTTCTGTCCTCTTCAGAACTAGAACTGCAATGCTTACTATATTGGTGTAGAAGGAGAGAGATTTTGCTGTATTCCAAGGGCTGCAGCACCCATTCAACAGATATCAAAGATTAGGGTTTATTATTACTGCCCTTATGTAAAATAAACTGTAAATCTTTGTTTACATCTTTCATCTCTCCAGTTTGTCATGCTTTAGGACTACAGTCTAGAGGACACAGAAATAACTACAGTGATTCAATCAGCTCAGCCACTCCCAGCTCTCCTGTATATCTGGCTCCAATGCTGCTAATCCCTCAATACAGGTTAAATCAATCAGTTGGTTTTGAGTTTTGATTCCTTCCTTAGGCTGGTTACTTCTATCAGCATCAGTGACTTTTTGTCAAGTTCTTTTAAGATCTTTGTGGGAAGAACCCAGCCTCAGGTCCGAGTCCTGGAAAGACCTGAATCACATTATTCACAGTATCTGGACACTGGTATCTAAACTGAAGATCCCTTAACCAGACTACCTCCAGACATGACAGAGCAGTTGACTTTCTAACATGATTATTGTAAAAGTAACTATTGTTCATGTGTATTTATTCTTTTATTATACAATAGTCTTCAGGTTGTAACAGAAAATTGTATACAAGAAAGTCATTGTGAAAAATGATTCAAAATCCTGTCTAGAAGGGATGAAAATAACTGTTTTCTCTATATACATAAAAAATGTAATGTTCTAAGGGGTCTGCACTAGGAAATTCAGAGAGTCCAGGATGCTTGATATGTGTGTCCATCACATATATGGAGATTCTGTCTCCAAAACCAAAACAAACTCATAAATCCTACCTCAACAACCCATAACTATAACTCCCCAAAAGATGAATTCTGAAGCTAAAGTCAGAGATGACCTTCTGGAAATTATATGTAAGAGGCACAGGCAGAAGGACCTAAACAGAAGTGGTAGCCTTGGATACACAATGAATAAGGCTGCCCTGGGAAACTAAGTTTATTTGAATTGATGGCATCCTTAAATGAATTAATATCTAAAAATCCAAACACACAAACTTTAAATAAAAAATGTAGAATAAGTTGAGCAATTATTAAAACCACAGTTGAGCAGGTATGTCATCACCAAGAAAACGTGCAAATCATTAATAAAAAAGTCAAGGGATCTCGAGCTTTACTAGACATGCAGGCCAGTTTTACATTATCTTAACAACATAAACTAGAGGTATCTGAAAGCAGAGAACCTTAACTG
>JADRCD010000264.1:10604-40562 GCA_019843815.1 Montemys delectorum
GACCAATAAAGTTTCCTGTAGTACAAGTTAACACTATCATAGTGTTTACTGTTCTCAAATGATAATTATCTCTATTATAATTGCTTCATAGACTTATAGATTAACTCTCCTTATCAAAGGCTAGTTGCCACGTGATATTTAGTATATTGGTTGTAATGACAATTCTTGATTGTCAATTTGACTACATCTGGAATAACTAAACTCCAAATCATTGGGTACAATTATGAGGGATTTTTCCTAATTATTTGAAGTGGGAAGAGCCACCTATATCTTTTGAGGGGGGGTGATTCACCTTTAATCTGAACCCCACCTTCAGGTGGCAGTTTATATAAATGACATAGAAGAAGGAAGCTCTTTGCCTGATTTCCATTACTGACAAGTTCATTTCTTCAATGGAGTTAGAGAGCCTAATTCTTCAGGATTCTCACATATACTGAAGACCAGCTGAGCCATCTAACCTTCTGGACTGAATAATTACTGGATATATAAATAAAAGAGAGAGAAAGAGGGAAGGAGAAGGAGAGAGAGTTATCTAGATAGATAGATTACTGATAGGTGATAGATAGTTGGATACATACATACATACATACATACACACACACATATATACATATATGATACATAGAGACAGAAACAAAGATAGACATAATTTATCAGTTCTGTTTCTCTAGAGAACACTGGCTAATAAATTGACCTAATTTCATAACTTCTAATGAGTAAATATCTTCTAATGATTAATTCAACAGGACCTAAAATCTGAGAAATCTAATATGGAATTCTGTCTCTCATCAACTGTGGAGCTCTGAACAATTTTTATACTTTAAAGCTTTAAACTTCTTTGCTATTAAAAAAAAAGCAATGGAAGTTACAGTGGCCACCATGTAGAACTGTTATAAGACAGAGAGGTTAGTGCATAAAAATTCTGCATATTAACTGGCATGTATTGAGAATTTAATATTTAAATGCTTGTTCTTTTTATGATTTGAAATTTAAAATAAAAGTGTGTATCCTTCTTTGAGAAAT
This sequence comes from Montemys delectorum, assembly GCA_019843815.1. NCBI lineage: Eukaryota > Metazoa > Chordata > Mammalia > Rodentia > Muridae > Montemys > Montemys delectorum. Next base: position 11,628 of record JADRCD010000264.1, read on the forward strand.
ATTCAATTACATAACCAAAACCAAAACCAAAAATATTTGCCTGATTCCTGATGCTGGAATGCTTCAGAAGTCCCAAATCAGCACATCTACTTTTCATTAAAATGCCAAGTATGTGAAAGAATATACAATAATCTTATACTCAATTCTTTCCAAAAAGATAAGGTGATAATTCCTTCTTTGCATCTTAAGAAAGAGAAATGACAAAAAACAAGAAGGACAGCCATACTCAGGGGATATTATGTATCTCACTGCATGTTCTACTAGTCATTATCTTCCTTGATTCGTAGAGTCATCTCATCAAGCACATAGGGTAATTTTAATCCACTTTGGATAGTTGATAACATAACTTATTTATGTATAAATATTTTCTGAATTTGTAAAAGGATTTATAATCCATGAATTCCAAATAAGAATTCCAAAGGCACAGCTCATTTGTAGACTGCTAGGATCATTGTCCTTAGGACTTAGCTTTTAAAATGCCCCTCCTCACACACAGTTTTGGATCTAAAATTTACAGAGAATAGTTCCTTGAGACAGGAAACCAACAGTATACTTTACACACACATTTTCAATTCACTTAAACTTGTCAGATTCAATTTCTTTAACAGGAAAGTTCCAATAGTAATATTTACCCCTAAATAACCATGATGGTTAAATTATAATGTATCATAATCATAATACATAACCAAATGCTTCATAGAACCATTGCAAGAGTATATTTACATTCTCTTTTTTGAACAAACACCCTTGTACCATGTGAAGGAAATCCATGGATCCAAATGCATATTTCAACAGAAACAAAATAGGTGACTAAACTCAGCCAACGAGTCAGTGAATGGAAAGTAACTACAGTAACCTTCTATCTCTGTGTTGTCAAAAGTCCTGTTTACAGAATCTTCACTTCAGAAATATTTTCAGCAGTAATTAATGAGGGCAAAGTTTCTTTTTTGGCTTTCTCTTATCTAAATTAGTGTCAGCTCACAGAGTCTGTACACTGCATATAAAATCAACTAATATGAATATTAGAAATTTTTAAATAACAGTGAAAATCTTGAAATTCCAAATTTTTCATATCTCCTAAAAACAGATGTCATTTTTCTCGAAGAATGAGTGCTGCATTGTAGGAGACATGAGGATGGGTAAATCATATGTACCCTTTCCCTGTTGAACAGTATAACTCACATTACCATTTTCTGAATTGATCTTCCCATTTTATATCAAAGCTAAAATCTGAGCTCTAAAGACCCAATAAGAAATAATTTACAAGACAGATTTGGAGATCTTATTTTCTAGAGAGGATAGCAATTCTCATGTCTTCGGGTGATTACACATCCAAAATTCTTAAAATTCTCTTTGGATGCTAAAATATCTTCATATTCTAGACTATTGAATACATGTACTAGTCATTGTCCTTGAGAAAGTTTGCTATCGTCTCATTTTTACACCACTATCTTGAATTACAGCTGACACAACATATTACACATTAATTAAAACCTAAGTATATAGAGAATGGCCGAGGCGATAAAGTATGCTGCTCAAGCATGAAGACCTGAGTTTGGATCTTCCACACCCATGTAAATGCCAAGTGTGGCAGCTCATACAGCTGTGACTCCAACAACAGAAAGGGAGAGAAAAGAGGACACATGGAGCTTGCTGGCCTGCAAGAATAGTCAAATGGGAGAGCTCAAGGTTCCATCAGAAATGCTGTCCTGACAAAGAAAGTGGAGAACAATTGGAACAATACCAAATAGCAAATTATGGCCTCTACATATACCCAAGCATATAACTGCACATACACAAACATGTACACATAAACTTACACAGAAAAACAAATAAAAGTACAATGACAAATTTATCCATAGATACATTCATATCCTCCAAATATTCCTCAGGTCTTATTCACCTGCAATTTGTGAATGTGTGTATACAATCCTATTTAACATAAGAACAATCAAGAAATTTCTGAGTATAAACACAATATTAACTAGGGAATTTATCAGTAGTCCAGACCCAGCACTCACATTGCATTATGGAACTTTCTACCCCTTAACCAAAACCCCCACCAGATTCTGGAAAACACAGTCCTACTTTTTGCTTCTTTGAGCTTGACTGCTTTGGAATCATACAAGACAGATCATATGACAGTTGTTCTTCTGTGTTCAGATTATTTCAGTTAGTATGGTAGCATGTTAATTGCTCAATTAATATATTTGGACAATATTAGTATATTGTCCTCAAGTTCCAAAGATATTATTTTTTATTAATTAATGGTTTGTGAGTTGTGTCATGGGTACTCCATACTTTTGATTACAGTCGATTACAATAGATTACACAGATATTTGAAATCCCTGAATTAACTCAACTTTGTTTGTGTGAAATGTATCCAAATATTGATTGTCTGTTTTTCATTTGTCTTCTGAAATAGAATGCCACTCTATAGTCTAGGCTGGCCTAGAATATAGTCTTATTTCAGCCTCCCAAATACTGTGATTACAACAGACATAGTCTTCTATGAGTGGTGACTAATGTTGTAATTTCCAATTTGATACCAATAGAGGCATTGACATTGGGCTATTGTGATTGGAAATCCAAATGACACATGGAAAACAAAGCTAATTTTGGAATTTTCTATGTGATTTTGTATATTGATATACCTTATAATTCAATGCTTTATCTTTCAAATTGGGAAAAATTTTGACATGATACAATTATGATTTTATAATTTTGTGAATAAAAGTATAGATGAAGAATGGATAAACAAAATGTGGTCTATTTACACAACAGAATACTATTCAGCTACTAAAACCAAGAACATTGTGAATTATGCAGGCAAATGAATGGAACTACAAAATATCATCCTAAGAGAGGTAACCCAGACCCAAAAGGACATGCATACTATGTACCCACTTATAAGTGGATATTAGCCTTAAAGGACAGGATAACCACTTTATAATCCACAGAACCAACAAAGCCAAATAACAAAGAGGGTCAAAGGGAGGATGGTTCAATCCTTCTTAGAAAGGGAAATAAAAGAGATAGCAAAGGTGGATGGAGGGAAGGAACTGGATGGGAGAGGGGAAAGAAAGGAGAGCAATGTGGGGATATGGATCCTGAAGAGCCCACTTCCTGCAGCCAAGTAGAACTCCCAGAGGATATAAAAGAACAGCAACACAACCACAAACCTTCTGCCTGAAATATGTCCTCCCTACAAGGATATACAGAGACAAAGATAGAGGAGAGATGGGGGGAATGTTCAACCAATGCTGGCCAAAATAGAGACCCTTCCCATGCACAAGAACCAGTCCTTGACACTATTAATGATATTCTATTATGCTTGCAGACAGAAGTCTAGCATAACTGTACTCTGAGAAGCTCCACCGAGCAGCCAATGTAAAGAGATGTAGAAACCTACACACAAACGTTAAATGGAACTTGGGGAGTCTTGTAGAACAGTTGGGGATAGAATTGAGTGACTTGAAGAGGACAGGGACTCCACAGAAAGATCACAGTCAACTAACCTGGACTCTTGATCCCAGAGACTAAACCACCAACCATAGAGCAAGTGTGGACTGGACCTAGGCCCCCTGCACATATGTACCAGAAGTGCAGCTTGTGTAGATCCCCCAATAATTGAAGTGGGAGCTATTGCTGAATTTGATGCCTGCCTGTGCATCCATTTCCCCTAGATGGATGGCCTTGTCTGGCCTCAGTGGAAGAGGTTGCATCCAGTCCTGCAGTGACTTCTTATGCCTGAAGTGGGGAGGCAGGACACCAGGGAAGGGGACCCAGAGCAGGTGTCCCAGTCTCAGAAGAAAGGGAGAGGAGAATAAGGTGATCTGTCTGAGGGAATATTGAGAGGAAAAGGTGTCTGATATTGAGATGTAAATTGAATAAATAAATTAATTAATGAATAATAAAAAATGAAATCTCACTACTGTCCATCACAGCATTGTTTAAAGTGTATCTGTCAAGCTAAAATTTTACAAAACCAAATTCTTGCTTTACAAAATTTATAAAAAATAGTTAATTCAATAAAAAAGTACAAATAACAAATAATTTGGGATGTGAAAATAGAAAACAGTATAGTAGAGATATATAGTCATCTATATCATGCATAGTATATTTTATAAACTCTATAACCTTACAATATTGTACTCTGGTGCTTTTGAATGTATACATGTATATGAAATATATGTACATGTATTACACTAAACTGCATCCTAAACTACCTCTCAGATTTACAGTTGCTCAAAAGAAAATGTAAAGATAAAGAAGTGATGTTGCAAGGACAACAGGGGTGAGGGGAGATCTTCTTTGGACTCATTGTCAATATATCAGAAGCGTTATGAGGATTTGTTGATCTGGTTTCTAGAGATATTGATGAAGATACCTGTCTTTCTGATTTTACAACATAGATTTCCAGAAAACTGTATAACCCAACAGTGGCTTGAAATTTCACCCTCAGCACTGCTCTAACACCTTGTTAGCACAACTCTTGGGTGTAGTTAGAACACTGACTCATCCCCTATTTCTTATCACTGATTTTGGGGTATATTTTCACTGTCTTGCAGTAGACCAAATAACCTGAAGTGATGAATGAGAAAATTCATTCATGGCTGAGTTTGCTGTGCTGGAAGTGGTAATTGTATTGCGAATTGGATAACTCGGAGAATGGGGAAATTAATCTGCACAAATGAGCAAATCCCTGATAAAAATGCAGATATGAATATAGAATGCATAGATGTACAGGCTAAAACTGGAGATATAGCAGTATTTGTTCAGATGATAGGATGAAGCCCATTCCCCTCTACCAGGATCATCAACTCTATAGTCACTAATGAGATTTTGTTCCAGGGAATTTAAACCTACATCTGTCATGAAAAATGTTGCTGGCTCCCCAGAAGCTTGTGTGAACTCCTCTCCTCTCACTAGCCTGCTTTATTAGCCCCAGCTATTTTTGTGCCTGAGATTTCTGTCAGTCTTTTTGTTAATTATTTCTACTGGAGAATATTATTTCCTGGCACTATCCAAGGAATCTGAAAGCAAACACTTCCCTGGCATATCAAACCACATTCTGGTATTCTCCCAAATGGTTTGTCATTTTTATTCTGCCTTCCAAGTACTTATCCTGGGAAGTCCAACATCATTCCTATTTGCAATACTTCATGTGCATTCTGCTTTCTGGGAACTTCTATTTTAAATGAAGATGGTTTTGAAATTCTAATGATTTTCATAGTGTTGGTTAATTGTTTTTATCAATTATTAATGCATGCTTCCGGTTTTGAAATCCAGATACTTAGAACTTCATTATATGTATATGTATATGTATATGTATATGTATATGTATGTGTATGTGTATATATGTGTACATATGTACATTATATACATGAGAGATATGTATATATACATATATTTTGTACATGTACAATTGTATGTATAGTGGAAAGCAGAGAAATGTCCCTAAAGGCTCAAGTTGGTTAGCCATATGTTTGTTGATAACATTTTCTCTCACATGTCAGATCTTACACTTAACACTGTCTTTCTAGAACAGTGAGATGTTTCAACAGGCCAAGGTACTTGCTGCCAAGCCTGATGACCCAAATTTGATCTCTGAAACCTACATGATAGAAGGAGGAAATGGACTCTTGCAAGCAGTGGACCCAGACCTGCACATGCATGCTGTGCACATGGGTGTAAATGAACAAGCCTTCAGGCTTATGCAATTACAGACATATGCAATAATAGTAAATAAGTGTTCAAAATATTAATTATTTAATTATAAACATAGGAGGAAATAAACTCACTGGCAAACAAGGATTTAGACCAAGATGCTCTTCAAAACAGATATTTCTCCTCATTATTGGTGGTTGATAGATTCAAAATCAGAGGGGATAAAATTGTCAAGATTTGTAATTACTGAGCTTAAGTGAAGTTGACTGAAACACATTTAAAAAAAAAACATGTAGCCATTACTTTATAGGAATATATCTTACTTGTACAAATCATCAGATCTTGTGCCCAGTTTCCCCCTCTTTTTGGTGACTGTATACCAATATGTCAGTTTCACTGAAAAAAATGACTCGGTTCTGTTAGTAAAGCCTGCCATGATCTGTCTTTATCTGGAATCTGCCTTGGAGCAGAGACCCACTAAGTCACTCCCCTATAGGAGAATTTGAGTTTTCATCCCATCTCTTCTAGCTCCTCTGATATGTGACATCGGGAAAATTGCTTCACAATGTCAGCTTCAAATTTTGCCTCTGAAAAATGTGGGTTGTAAAATATATTTTGAGGTTACAATGAGACACAGAAAGATAATTTGGTCGTAAAACACGCCAAAGCTCTGGGCTCTAGGTTCTGTATGCTCATCTCTCTCAGAACTCAGGATGACCTAAAGATAAAAAAAAAAAATGAAAAAGAAGGTCCTTGATTTTAGCTGCATGAAACTCAAACAACATGCTCATACACCAAAGTGGTTGAGCGATTAAATGAAAAGAAAGTTGTGCTTCAGGTATGTGGTAACATTTGTAATCGAGGAACTTTGAAAACATGCCAAAACCCATGTGAGCATACTTCATGGTTCAAGTCAGAACAGTGAATGAATCCTTAATATCATCTAAATTTTTAAAATACATGGAAATCTGCGATTAGTTGATGATGACATGGCCTAAGCATCCTGTCACCTAATCCTTCAAACACTAATTTACATGGGATTTGCAGAAAAGGAAGTACCATAAAAAGGGGACATAACAGTAGCCCTAGAGAGAACATATCTCCCTAGAGCAAGAGGTCTTTTAACAAATTTGATATCCATACTACTTGTTCTACTCTATCCATAGCTACTCACTCATACAAACTTGAAACCCAACTCACCCTAAGACTTACAGTCTCAGGTTTGGGCTTCTCCATTTGCCTTTTAAAGTATGTCCTCTACCAACAATTCTTAATGTCATTATCTAATTATTAATACTTCCTAATATTTGGCCCTTAGTATTCTGAAAGTGGCAATAATTACTATAATTCTGCTTGATGTCTTCCTGAAATTTCCTATTCCTTTCTCAGTAGAATGAAATGCCTTCCAGGAATGAAAATCCTTCAGTACTGTTCTCATAAGATTGGATACTCTCTTCAAGTTAGGAACTATAGAGAAACCAAATGGTATTGGATAATTATCTGTATTCTCTGTCCATTGCAAGATAATTTGTATAATTTCTTTAATAAGAAAATGCTCACCATGTGAGTAGTGTAGATTGTAATCTTTTTTTTTTTATTTTTAATTGTACTTTAATGTCACTTTCTAAGCACCATTTTAGCTATGTACTCAAAATCATAAAAATGTTTTCTTTAATGTAGTGATATATAGAATTTTACTACATGAAAGGTTTTGCCACAAATACAACTAAATAACAATGACAATCATTAAGTGTAATCTTAAGATGACCAACCATTAGAGTCATCTCTGTAGTTTAAAGTCTTAATAACCTTTAGACTTTTTCTGTGTCTGACCTTCAAAGACTGATATCAATAAGTTCACATGACTCTTGGCTATGAAGTACCTTAAAATTTTTTAATATACATTTAAAAAATATTACTAACTTGATAAAGTATTTGTCTAGCATTTGTGAAGCCCACCACTGTACATACCCTGGAAGGGGACTTGTTCTATTTGTTCTACTCTATCCATAGCCACTCACTCATACAAACTTGAACACCTTGACACCCTGGAAACAGGAAAGAAGATACAAAATTTGAGGTCTCCATTATCTTTTTAGCAAGTTTGGGAACAACCTGGAATGTTTATATGATACTTTGCATTGAAATTATTCTTTTTATCTGTTTTTGTTTGTTCATTTTCCCTCTGAGAGGGAAACCACTTACAAATTTTTACATTCATATGTATATACATACATACTTTTAAGTACCTTGGTTCTGCATGTTATAAAGCTAGGCTGACAGCCATTAAAATTGCATACACAAACACACACACGTTTGTGTGTGTGTGTGTGTGTGTGTGTGTGTGTGTGTTTTCAATTTTGACTGTATGTTACCTATATACCTTTGCAAGGGTGTTTTCAGTAACCCAAGTGTCAGAGCCAATGTGAATGAAATGATGCTGTTATCATGTATTTGATATCAGAAAAATTGTTGAGTGGATTTCTCCCTCAGACATTTCCTATAGAGTATTTTTTATAATTATAATACTAGTGCAAAAGACAAACTAGGAAATTACCAGAGATTTATATTGAAACACAAGGTCTCTAAATTGAATAATAGTGACTAACATGACTTCATGAATAGAACAAATGAAGTACTTCACTAGGAGTCAATGCACGCACACATATGAGAAATAAAAGTAGAAACATTATCTAAAGGAGAACTGAGAAATCTTTAGGGAGGCTAGTAGGGTAGTAGAGAATATGTGACATGAAACTAGAGGTTAGGACCTGTCTGGGCAGGACCTATCCAGAGTGAGACAGAGGAGCAAGGGGGGGGGGTAGGGAAGGGGGGGGGGGGGGGGGGTGTTTGTAATGGGGCAAACTACAATACCACATTGATCTGAAAATACCACAGTGAATACTATCAATTTGTACTACCTTAAAAATTACCTCCATTCCTAAACAATCAAGATCCATCCAACTCTAAAGCCTTGATACAGTTGTGGGAAGCTTATAAAAAGTTAAGGCATGAAATGCTTGAGAACCGGGATCTCAAGTAAAATGCAGATGTATTAAGTATGATGAGGATGATGTGGTTTCTTTCCTTTGGCTTCTTGAGTTACTATCGGAGCTGTCACACAGCTAGCTGGCACCTACTAAAAATTGCATGAATACATCAAGTCTGTGGGCTCTTAAGCATCTTAATATTGTATGAGATGGGGAGGACAATATATAATCATGATAGAAGTTAGATATATTACGGAGTAATCCTATAAATGACACAGGGAAAGTAAAGCATGCTATCTGGGGAGGAAGCAATCAAAGTCGAAGCTGTCCATAATTCCTTGCCGTTAGAGTAAAGGTCTCTACAGAAGAAGGTTTTGCCCAAGTTACCTAAGCTGCCTCTTTCAAAGCAGCATGAAACTCTAGTTTATTATTCAAGGTTTGTAATACAAATTGTCATAAATCTAGAAAGAGATGGGAATAAGAGTTCCAGTTCCTGTATTGCTTGTAGATATATGGATGGAAAGTTATTCACTTCTAACTAGGTAATATTGTGACTATCACTCTGATTTCACTTTACTTGAGAAGCTTGGTTTAAATAATTCCCAACTTGCTGTGTTACATTCCTAGCTCATTTTAGGACGGTGCCTTTCGTATCCTAGTCAACAAGAGTAATTTTCATCAATTTAACTAGTTGACAAATGTAGACATGTATATGATGCATCTAATTACTCCTGCCCAATGCCTTTTCTTATCCCTCTAGCCCATATTATTTACTTTATAGATACCCACAATCTAGTCGTCACACTGGCGGCCATGGTTAGACTAAATGGAACATAAAACCAACGAAGCTTTTGAGTACCATATGGAGGGTGCATGGGGTTTTATGAGCATGTCTTCAAATAACTAATTCATTCCCAGTGACTGCTCAAGTTTGCTGCGTACTATTTTGACTTTTTTTTTTTTTAGTTTTGTAACCTTGAAACTATTTGTAATTTGGGAAAGAAAAAATCTGTTGTACTCATTGATAACCATGAGCCTTCAGTAAGGCAACTGCACATTATTTACCCTTGAGCTGACACGGAAAACATAACTCAGTCTGAGTTCTTAATACTCAACTATATTATCACTGTTACAATCACAACATTCCACAAAGAGTTGGGTTGAGTCAAATTCCTATTATCTAATATTCAGAATTAATTTTACCTGGGTTATCCCATATGGTAATAAAGATGACTGGCAATTATGCTCTTAGAGTCATAGAAGAAAGAACCATAATGAGGACTCAATGATGTCTTTAAGGCAGAATGGGCTTTTTAGCCACTGTGTATAAGGAGCAAGAATAGGTACACAACAAACAGCTAAGGCATTAACAAAGACATGTAAACAATTGTTTTCAGAGGCTGTCTTAGTCAGGGTTTTTATTTCTGCACAAACATTATGACCAAGAAGCAAATTGGGGAGGAAAGAGTTTATTCAGCTTACTTTCACATGGCTGTTGATCACCAGAGGAAGTCAGGACTGGAACTCAAGCAGGTCAGGAAGCAGGAGTTGATGCAGAGGCCATGGAGGGATGTTCCTTATTGGCTTGCTTCCCCTAGCTCGCTCAGCCTGTTTTCTTATAAACCCAAGACTTCCAGCCCAGGGATGGCACCACCCACAAGGGGCCCTACCCCCTTGATCACTAATTGAGAAAATGCCCCACAGCTAGATTTCATGGAGGCACTTCCCCAACTGAAGCTCCCTTTTCTGTGATAACTGCAGCCTGTGTCAAGTTGACACACAAAACCAGCCAGTACAATTGACCCCTTGTCAACTTGACACACAAACACATCACTATTAAGTTTCAACCCTTGTTTTTTTTTTATTTATTCTCAAGATCTAAAGTTTCACAGTCTTTATATATTAAAAGTTTAATCAATTTAAAATGTCCAATATTTTTTAAAATTCAAAGTCTCTTAACTGTGGGCTCTACTAAAATACTTTCTTCTTTCAAGAGGGAAAAATATCAGGGCACAGTCACAATTAAAAGCAAAACCAATGTCTGGGATCTAACTCACGATCTTCTGGGCTCCTCTAAGGGCTTCAGTCACCTCTCTAGCTCTGTCCTTTGTAACACACATCTTGTCTTCTGGCCTCCAGATGCCTGTATTCCACTGCTGCTGCTGTCTTTGGTGGTCATTGCATGGTACTGGCATTCTCAAAACAATGTTGTAACTAGGCTTTACCAATAGCCTCTCATAGACTGTCTTTACTGTGCCAAGCCTCAACTTCTTTGCATGACACCTTCAGTCTTGGGCCATCAATTGTAAACTGAGGCTGCACCTTCACCAATGGCCTTCTATGGCCTCTTACTGTGTCGAGCCTCAGCTGCTCCTCATGACCCCTTCATGCTGTCAAAACCAGTACCACCTGGGTGACTCTTACACATTATCAAGTCCTGTTGCAGCACAAGGTACAACCTTGGCTATTTCTGGAACACAGCCTCTTTGTGTTCTCAGAAAACACTTCCCAGAAGATGTTACCTCAATGATGTTGGTCTCTTTTTAATCACTGCTAATTTTTTAGCTCCAGCTAACCAGCACCAATAGTCCCAGTAATGCAAAGTTTTTTCTTTAGTAGTTCTGGTATCTTGTTAATCACAGCTGATACTTTAGCCCCAGCTAACCAGAACCACAGAATCTTCACAATCAAAACAATATGACCCTGATAAGAGTCTTTAATTTTTCTTCTGAAATTTCATAAGCCAGGTCTCCATCTTTTGCACTGTTCTCAACATGATCTTTTAAGCTCTTACAGAACATCCCACAGAGTTTTTAACAACCAGTGGGGTTTTTTTAGCTCAAAGTTCCAAAGTCCTTCCACAGTCCTCCCCAAAACATGATCAGGTTGTCACAGGAATACCCCACTCCTGGTACCAATTTGTCTTAGTCAGGGTTTCTATTTCTGCACAAACATTATGACCAAGAAGCAAGTTGGGGAGGAAAGAGTTTATTCAGCTTACTTTCACATGGCTGTTGATCACCAGAGGAAGTCAGGACTGGAACTCAAGCAGGTCAGGAAGCAGGAGTTGATGCAGAGGCCATGGAGGAATGTCCCTTATTGGCTTGCTTCTCCTTGTTTGCTCAGCCTGCTCTCTTATAAACCCAAGACTTCCAGCCCAGGGATGGCACTACCCACAAGGGGCCCTACCCCCTTGATCACTAATTGAGAAAATGCCCCACAGGATTTCATGGAGGCACTTCCCCAACTGAAGCTCCCTTTTCTGTGATAACTGCAGCCAGTTTCAAGTAGACACACAAAACCAGCCAGTACAGAGGCTAAATTACGAAATAGCAGTAACTTCCAACATTGGTCACCCATTTGAAATTGAATATGAAACTTTTCTAGTTCAATATTGTAAAACAATGGATGTTTTGGAATTCATTACACAGACTGCAACTGCTTGTGACATATCTAGAATCAAAAGACTTAATCCTCAAGAAAGTTGTAGATGAGATTTAAATAGTAGAATTCATCTCAAATATCAACAGTATTGATTTCCTTCTTGATTAGCTCTTCTAGATCCTTGTTTCATCCAAGGGTATCAAGATACAGACAGAAAAGTGATATTAATTATCAGGTTCTATATAATTTTGAGACCTGAGATCAATCAAGCCCAAACTGATTTTATAAGTCAGATTAGAAGCCACTTGTATAAAATTGGCTTTCCCCTTCATTCCATAAAATTCTTTGTTATAGATAAGATAAGATAAAGTAAGGTAAAGATAATAAAAGATAATGACAGCTATGGGTTGCAGGAGTATTTTTGGAGCCACTATATTTGAATAAATGAATTGTTAACTGGATAACCAGAACTGCTCTAGGCAACAAAAATTATGCATCTGACCAAATAGTTCATTTATCAGACAGTTGTTAACCAAACTTCTATCAACAAATTTGCCACAAAGTGTTCATCAAGACAAAAATCACTTTATTATGACATCACCCAGTGACAATCCAGTGTGCATATTAAGACACAATCCTGTCTTGAACTGAACCCAGAGCCCAGACTCTATGAAATATCTGCCTTTGATCCCGTTTCTGAAATATCACTAAGAGTTGGTCAAGCTGTTTTTCACTCTTACTACAATATTTCATGAATGTGGCTGCATGGACAGCAAACTATTTTAAAGTCCATGTGAGGAAATGATAGCAAATCCTTCATGTCAACATTTAAAAAGTTATCTATATTCATTCATCTTTTTTCAGTGTGGAGGATAAATTTATATAATCATAATGAGAACACAGAAGGACAAGCAACTGGTGAATATATAGTAAACCGAACACCTCTAGATATTCCAAATGAGCTTATCAAGAGACCAGTGTTTTGTCTATTATCAAAAAAGAAATTTTCTCACATCTATGTACTTTCATGAATTATCAAGTATATATGAAAGAATATGGTCAGATGTTTTTTACTCAAGTAATACATTTCCAGAAAGGAATAATAAAGTAACAAGGAAAGGTATTCCAAGCACAAGTTTATAGCATATAGTTTATGTTCTAAATAATTTCTTGACTTGCTTCCACCACCTTCGATACATTTTCTTCCCTGCTAACTAGATTTGTTAAAATTCAGGTGCCTAAGAGTGCTGCCTCTGTTTTTTAGGGATGTTCAGGTTCATGATGGCTATATCTATATTAGTCAGAAAAATGGTCTCTCATTTCTCTTCCTTCCCTTTTTATCTGATTTGCCACTTCTATTGACTGTAATATATATAAAGAATTCTGATAATGTGCTGTCATGCCATACTAGCAAATATTTAAATATGGTGTATAAATATGCAACATTGAAAGTGGTATCTTCATATAAGGAGACATTGAAATTTTTGTGTATTTGTGTCTATTCAGCTTTGTCCCACTGTCCACCATCACTGGCTATCCTGGTAACCATGTATCACAAAACTTCTTTAAAGCTTGGATTGATTGATTGACTGATTGATTGATTGATTGATCATTTGATTACTTAAGACTTCTTGCCTTGTTCAAATTGTGATATTAATAAATTTTAGTTGTGACTTAAACTCAGTAACGAATGATTCATAAATATACAAGCATTGTACATATTACTTGATTTATTTTATTTTTATAATTTCACTAACTATTCAGATTTGGTAAGCTCAAGAGATAAGAAGATAGTGCCTGGTAAAAATACACTTTGCTTCATTAACTATAGGAGGTACAGGTTGTGCCATTAAGATCTACAAACATAATCTCCAGGACAGGTAAATCACAGACATATCACGAGAAAACAGAAAAAGCCTTTATTGGGGATTCTGTGAGAAAGACTAAACAGGCTTAGTGTTGGCTATTTTGAACAGTTTAAGCACACTCTGGGCTACAAAGGCTATTTCTGAGATCTGGTACCTTGTCTTGGGATAATTGAATAAAAAGATGTTGCAACCGAGACTATAAAGCTCAGGGAAAATGGATCAGTGTAGGCACTGGAGACTTTAGTAAATACATGAAAGCTTACTGTATTTTAAAACTTTCTATTCCTGAGAGACTAAGTCCATCATCATTAGAGCCCTGTTATGAGAAAATGAAGAAAATATGAAATTAAAAATAAAATAATTAATACACATGGCATATGTCACTTTAACACATAACTTACAAAATGTAATAGAAATGAACCCTAAATGTGCAACACAAAAGTTGTTTATGTTTGTGTGCAGCCATATATCACCCTTTAGGTCAATATTAAAATATTGTCATTATTCCAGAAGTACCTTCTTGGTCCTTTCTAAATTATTTCTACCCCTACAGTAAGATAATTATTACTGGAGCTTCTATCACTGTGCCTTAGATTTTCTTAATCTTAAATTTCATAGGAATGCAAGATATATTATGAGTACATTTACATCTCTTGTGAGTCACCATTCCCTTCTGGAATCCCTGTGGTTTCACTAAACAGAATGTGTTCACTATTCTGAGTATTTCTGAATGAATATTGCAATATATGCATCCAGTCTCTAATAATCAGGTTGTACAGAATATTTTTGTATATTTACTCAGGAACCTGAGAACTCTCTCATGTATATTCCTAAGACTAGAACTGCAACAACATCTGGACAGCTGCATCTGTCACATTAGTTAATAGTACCACAGTACTTAAAGCAATAACTATACCTCTAATATTACAGGAGAATTCACATTACCTACACTCTTGCTAATTGGTATACTTGTTAGCTACACTAGTCACTGAGTAGTGGTTCCTGCCATCATGCAAATTTGCATGTTGATTGGAGTGGAAAACATATTTACAAGTGTTCGTTATAAATATGCTTATTGTTACATGCACTTGAAGAGTTTTACCATTTATAAATAACAGAACTCTCTAGACATTTAAATTTCAATCTATAAAATTTTTGTGATGAGTTCAGAATGAGTCTTTCAAAAGGTAAATATTTTGAAAACATTCTCTGAGAGTCTAATTTGTCTATTGCCTCACTTAATGAGGTCGTTGATGATGAAAAACAAATTTGACATTTTAACCTTTTGAATTAGTGTTGTTTTGACTCCTATTTAGCAATTATTCACCAACCTCAAGATTATAAAGATATTTTCCTGTTTATGGAGTAAGGATTTATTGATTTTTTATCTTTTGGGTTTAAGTCTGTAGTTTGTATGGATTGATTTTTGCAAATTAGAGTGGGATAATGAATTCCATCATGGAAGCTTCATGAGGTTGTGAAGATTGTGACAACTAGATTGTGAATCTCTTTATCACCATGGATCAATTAGTTTCTGTTCTGCATGGAATCAATGGTTTATAAATGTCTTAGGATCAAACTTTTATTACAGAACTTGAAATTTATTCACTTATCCAACCTATACTAAACTCTGCCAAAAACTTAGAAGATATAACTTAGGAATTCTGTTGCGTGCTAGAGCCCTTGAAAAGGAAAAATATGGTAACTTTCAATGAGACATTGTAGCTATTTTCTCATAATCCTTCATTCTTCAATAAATATTATCTGCTCTTTTTGGACCATGGATTTAAACAAGAAATTTCATTGCCATAGCCTTCTTAGAGATTCCATTACAAGTGGAAAATAGGTTAAAACATAAGCCTGAAAATACAGTGATGTGTTGTTGTTTGGATCTTAAATAGTCCTCCAATGCCTACATGCTAAAGTCTTGGTAAGTAAACCATGGTGCTATGGAGATATGATGAAATGTATAGGAGGTAGGGAAAATAAAAGAGGAGGTAGTGACTTTTAATACTTCTCCCTCTCTCTGTCTCTGTCTCTGTCTCTCTGTCTCTGTCTCTCTCTGTCTGTCTCTGTGTCTGTCTCTGTCTCTCTCTCTGTGTCTGTCTCTCTCTCTCTGTCTCTCTCTCTCTCTGTCTCTCTCTCTCTCTCTCTCTCTCTCTCTCTCTCTCTCTCTCTCTCTCTCTCCTCTCTCAGCCTGCTATAAGATAATAAGACAGACAGCTTTGCACATCTCTGTGGTGTATCTTCCTCCATCTCTTGTCCAATCTAGTCCCCTGTATAAAAAAAAATGAAAACAATCACAGGCTGAAACCATGAGCCAAATTAAATCACTCTTCCATTTTAACTGATTGTCTCAGATATTTGTCACAGCCACAGAAAGGTGATAGCACAAAGAACTAGCAAATAGTTCAGATAACAACAGATAACCCAGAAGGACCTCTGAGACATAATAGAATGTCCAGGGAAAAACTAAAGGAGCCCTACAAATTCTTGAAGTCACTGCACATGCAAATCACTCACTACGTTGTGGGTGAGAGAGCAAGTTGATAGGAGCAAGGTGTCTTTCTTTGCTCATTTATTAGTCTTCAGATGTAGAAAAGGGCAGAAAATAAGGTATGAGGACATCCCTAAGACCTGAGAGTGAAGAATCAAGGTGACTCTAGTCAGTCATCCTCCACAGGGGACCTATGAGACAATCACAAGAGTCCTCTAAGCCTCTGGTGCATAAAATATAAGCCATTCCTAGTAGACATCAGAGACTCAGGCTACTGCTGTAGAAAAACATCCAGGGACGCTGGCAGACTGTTTGGCCTTGTAGACTTTGATGTGGCTGACCTAGAGCCATGGGATATAAAGTATTCCAGCCTTCACTCTGACTCTCTAGCTAGAGTTTATTTTAGCTTTTACCACTGATGTGGTTTGTTATTTTTAATGGCATTCCATGCAAGAATACAACATATTCTTCAAACAGACAGTGTGTGGTTTACTCTACAAGATAATTCTGCTACTTCAGGTGATTGTGCAGCCCTGTCATCTAATATAAAAAGAGTTTAATGCTTGGCGCTCCATATTCTCTTATAAACAGTGCATCCTACAGTGTGTGTGCACTTTTCTTTAGCAGAAAAGAAAAAAAAAACTCCAGGGATTTTTTTTCTTCTCTCTTATTGGGTCCAAGGTAGAAAAAGAAACACTTCTAAGGAATATTTTTTTATCTCCCTCAATTCTTTTTCTGTGAATATTCTGTGCTGCTTCTCTTATAATTAAATAGAAAATAAAAAAATGATTCTTCTAAAGAAGCTCTGGACTCTTTTCACTGGGTAAACTCTGAATTAAAACGTTGCTGGATGTGGAGACATATAAATTAGTACTTCTGGAAGCAGGATGGTACGCTGTGTGATCAAAACCCAACCAAACTTCTTGCAGAGCCTGTTTGGTAAGATGGTATCTTGGGGTCCAGTGTCTAGTTATAATGGATAGAAGGAATCCTTGTTAGATGGTGGCACTTCTTCCTATTTGCTTTCTTTCTTTCTTTCTTTCTTTTTTTAAACTAGGTATTTTCTTTATTTACATGTAAATTTCTCCTTTCCCAGTTTCCCCTCCAAAAAACAAACAATCAAAAAAAAAAAAAACAAACAAAAACAACAAGAACAAACTCCTGTTGCCTCCCCCATCCCCATGCCTGCCACCCCACCCTCTCCCACTTATTGGCCCTGGCATTCCCCTACACTGGGGCACAGAACCTTCACAGGGCCGAGGACCTCTCCTCTTATTGATGATCTTTCTTAAAGGCTCAGATGAGAAGTGTCATTAAGCAGATACTGTACTTTAGGAAACATGCTGGTTGGTTTTTGCCAACTTGACATAAACTTGGACATATCTGGGAAGAGGGAATTTTAATTGAGAGCGTATCTCTATAATATTAGCCTGGAGAGACCTCTCTAGGTATTCTGTTGATTAATGGTAGATATGGGAGGTCCAAGCCTATTGTAGGTTGTACCATCCCTGGGCAAGGCAATCCTAGATAGTAGAAGAGAGCATACTGGAAAAGCCAGAAGGAGACAACCAGTAAATAACAATCCTTTGTGGCTTCTTCATCAGCCCCTGCCTCCAGGTTTCTGCCCAGTTTCCTTTGATGATAGATTATGCTGTGAAAATGTAAGCAAAATAAATTCTTTCCTCCCCAAGTTGCTTTTAGTCATGTTATTTTATCACAGCAATAGAAACCCTAATTAAAAAAAGGAATGATATAATCATCAACACACAGTTACTCCTAGAGAATAAAAAATATGTCTTAGAGAATATATATATATATATATATATATATAACAAAATGGTTTTAAAGTTTAATCCAACATGTAAGATCACTTCATACTTCACTAGTTATAAATTGTATAAAGAAATCTCAATATATGATAGATGATAGCTAGATTCCAATACTATTTAAATACATATATATAGAATCATGTGATAAAATATAACTTCTTAAAAATCTATATATTGAAGTCCTGACCCTAATACCTCAGAATAGAACTATATGGTAAAAAAACAAATAAGGTCTTGATAAGTTCTTCAGTGAAGTATTTAAGATTAAATAAGATGTATTACAATAGTGTTAATTCAACATGACTAGTGTCCTAACAATAAGGGATTAAGACTCAGGTTACCACACAGGGTGTGCTATGTGAAGACTCAGGAAGAAATCAACTGAGAAAGCAGCTAGACTGGGACTTTGATCCTAAACTTTAGTTCTAGAATTAAGAGGGAAATATACTGCTATTATTTGAACTACCAATACATGGTACTTTTTATAGCCCATCTCCCACTCTGTGTGTGTGTGCACGCACATTCACATGTGTGTGTACATGCATATGTGTGCATATGTGCATGTCCATATCTGTGATTAGTTGTGTGCAAGTATACACACATACATACTTTCAATATAAATGCCAGCTACAACTACTTCTTTTTTTTTTGAGTGTGGGTTTACATGTGTAAAACTTATAGGATATATCAATTGTCTTTATGACAAGATTTGCTTCTTATTGCATACCTCATAGGTATGAGATTCTGACTGATTTATTTATTTATTTATTTATTTACTTACTTACTTACTTATTTACTTTATATCTGGATAGCAGTTTCCCTTCTCTCTTGTCCTTTCAGCCCTTCACCCCACATCTCTTCCATCCACTTCTCATTTTCACTTCAGAAAAGTGAAATGGTTATCAACCAGCTTTGGCATATCAAGTTGTAGCAAAAGTAAGGGCATCTTCTCCTATTGAGACTAGAGAAGGCAGCCAGGTTGAGAGAAAGAGTCCCAAAGGCAGTAACAGAGTCAGAAACAGCTCTCACTCCTATTATTTGGAATCCCACATGAAGACCAAGCTGCACAATTGCTACATATGTGCAGAGAACCTAGATCAGTCCCATGAATGCTCCTTTGTTCGGTCTCTGTATGTCTTATAGGACCAGGTTCAGTGATTCTGTAGGTTTCTTTCTGGTGTTCCTGAACCTCTGATTCCTACAATCCTTCCTTCTCCTCTTCCACAGGGTTCCTTAAGCTATGCTAATGTTTGCATATAGGCACCTATATCCATCCGTTTCTTAGTGAAGTCTGATGACAATTATGCTAGGTGCCTGTCTGCAAGTTTAGGAGAGAATCATTCAAAGTGTCATGGGTGGACTCCCTCTCATGGCATGGGTCTCAAGCTGAACCAGTCACTGGTTGACCACTATGTTCATAGCAGCCTTATTTATAATAGGCAGAAGCTGGAAACAATCCAGATGTCCCTCAACAGAGGAATAGATACAGAAAATGTGGTACATTTACACAATAAAGTACTACTCAGCTATTAAAAACAATGGCTTCATGAAATTCACAGGCAAAGGGATGGAACTAGAAAATATCATCCAGAGTTAGGTAACCCAGACATAAAACAACACACTGATAAGTGGATATTAGGCAAAAAGCTCAGAATACCCACGATTCAATGCACAGACTATGTGAGCTCAAAAAGGAAGAAAACCAAAATGTGGATGCTTCAGTCATTCTTAGAAGGGAGAACAAAATACTCACAGAAGAAAAAATGTGGGAGGAAATTGGGCAGAAGAGAGGAGGGAGAGGGGAAAAGGAGGGGCAGGATCAGATATGAGAGGAGACAGGGATGATTGATATACAGAGGGTCAGGTAATTGAACAGAGGTGTGTAGCAATGGGAGATGGGGAACTGGGGGTAGCCACCAGCACATCCCAGATGCCAGGAAAGCAAGATACTCCCAGGACCCAACAGGGATGAGATTAGTTAAAATGCCCAACAGAGGGGAGGGAGAACCTGTAGAGACCATATAGAGGTTAGGCCCCCGGTTGAGGGATGGGGCCACCCATTCATCTCCAAATTTTTTAACCCAAAATTTCTCTGTCTAAAGGTAATGTGGGGACAAAGTGTGGAGCAGAGACTGAGGGAAAGGTCATCCAGAGACTGCACCACCTGGTGATTCATCCCATATACTGACATCAAACCAAGACACTATTGCTGATGCCAAGAAGTGCTTGCTGACAGAAGCCTGTTATAGTTGTCTCCTGAGAGGCACTGCCAGAGCCTGACAAATACAGATGCAAAGGCTTGCAGCCAACCATTGGACTAAGCACAGAGACCCCACTGGAGGAGTTAGTGAAAGGACTGAAGGAACTGAAGGGATTTGCAACCCTATAGGAAGAACAATAATATCAACCAACTAGACCCCCCAGAGCTCCCAGGGACTAAACCACCAACCAAAGAGTACACATGGAGGGACCCATGGCTCCAGCTGTATATGTAGCAGAGAATGGCTTTATCTGGCACCAGTGAGGGGAGAGGCCCTTGGTCCTGTGAAGGCTCAATGCCCCAGTGTATGGATACCAAGGCAGTGAGGTGGGAGTGGCTGGGTGGGTGGAGGAGCACCCTAATACAAGCGGCAGTGGAAGGGAGGATGGAATAGCAGGATTGCAGAGGGGAAACTAGGATAGGGAATAACATTTGAAATGTAAATAAATAAAGTGTTCAATAAAAAAGAAATCAATTTGGCACCTTCTCAGAAAATTGGAAATAGATCTACCTCAAAGCCCAGTTATACCACTCCTAGGCATATACCCAAAGGATGTGCCACCATACCCCAGAAACTGGAAACAACTTAGATGCCCCTTAATAAAAGATTGAATAAAGAAAATGTGGTACATCTACACAATGGAGCATTACTCAGCTATTAAAAACATTGATTATATATTTTTAAGAACATTATACATAGTGTTCTTATTAAAGTCATAGTATAATAAGCTACTCTGGCATTTGATTTCACAATCAGTCTTGTCTTTTCATGAATTCTGTAGGTCTAGAATTTGGCTAAGGAGAAAACAAAACTCGTTTGTCCCTAAGTTAATATGTCAGAGACCTTTGATAGGGGAAATAAAATAGCTGGAACTCGATGCAGAAATTAGAGCTAGGATAATCAAGACTGAAAGATCTATTCCTAAACTAGCTTCTTCACATATATTCCAGTATTGGGTAAGATGACAGAAAGGCTGGTGACAGCTAAGAGAGTTAGCTGGCACTGCCATGTGATTTCACTTGGTGACCCAGTCCATCAACATGATGGTTGATTTCCACCAAAGAGCATTCTAAGAGGAAATATTCCAATTCAATGTGGCACAAGGTGCAAAGTTCCTTTCCCAAAGTCCCTGAGTTCTAAGATTCAAGACAAGAGAACATGGGGCTGGAGATATAGCTCAGCGGTTAAAAGCACCAACTGCTCTTCCAAAGGTCCTGAGTTCAATTCCCAGCAACCACATGGTGGCTCACAACCATCTGTAATGGGGTCTAGTGCCCTCTTCTGGTGTGTCTGAAGAGAGCAATGTTGGTGTGCTTATATGCATAAAATAAATAAATAAATCCTTTGAAAATAAAAAAGACAAGTGAACATAATTTCTGCATATTGACCAAGTGCTGTCATAGAATTCTACCAGATACTTCAAAACTTTCTATCAACAAATGGCTTAAACTTCATCTACATGAAAAAAATTCTCCCTTCTGTCCCCTCTCTGTCTCCCTCCCTTCCTCATTTCTTTAGTGGTAAAAGGGAACACTCCAAAATATTAATCTCACTCAAAATCAGATTAATGTAGCATAGGTTGAGATTTAAGCTGCACCCATTGGGCAAGTTTATTCACAGTAAAAAAGGACCCAGCTTCCGGTTACCCTATCACCTATATGCATGGTGGGTAACAGAACAAATCTTCTTTTTCCATAAGAATGACCCCATGCTTTCTTAGCCTCCTGCCTTTGTATCATAGCAATACTTGAGCCCGTGAGCCTGTTATCCTTCTGTCTCTTCAACTCCAAGATGATGCTGATGCTGCCAATATGATGGTCTTAGAAAACGTCGCCCACTTCTTATGTATCAATTTATAATCCCTTCTGTTATACAACGCACACACCCACAAATTCATAAGCCATTCTCCCCATTGAGAACTGACATGTGACATCATTCTTGAGATTCCTGGAAGCACAATTGAGAGGGCCTATGAGTTGTACCATCGAATGACTTTCTGCCTAAGAATTATGAAGCACTACCTTCAGTGTTTCTAAGATCCCAGCAGCATGTTTTATAGTCCCACGCTGAATTCCGTTCCTTACACCCACATTTTCCTGGCAGTGCCCTACACTTATTTTATCTGCTCTGCTCTGAGAGAGACTGATGGTGATAAACAGTTGTACTTTCAAACACAGACTTTGGGGTCTTTTATAGTCATCTTAAACACTGCTTGAGAACTAATTCCTTTTTCTATTTATAGTTTATTTGTCTCTCTGCAGTCATAATGTGAAGGTCAAGCAACCAATGAATGCTTTTAATGTTGTTCTTTCTTAGCCTGATCCTTATTAATTAAGTATATTTTCTAATCTCTCTGATCCTACTTTTCTGCTTTTACCTAGCTTTCTCCTCACTCCTTTGACATAAAAACTGAGGAAACTTCAAACATTAGACCTGAAAATCTGAAACTTTTAGAAATAAAGGTGAGAGAATTCTTCAAGATGCCAGCCTAGGGAAGGACTTGCTGAGTCTCCCTCTCATCTTTCAGAGACTAGTGTCAACACTGACTCTGAAATTAAACAGCTTCTGTGCAGCAAGCACAAGAGTTAATCTAGGAACAAGACAGCACACAGGCTGAGAAAGTCTCTCCCCCCCTGTACACCAGAAAGAGGGTTGATGTCTAAAATAGAATAAGAACTCAAAAAATTGAACAAATAAAATGACAATCCAGTCAACCAATGGGCTAAACACATGATCAGAGAGTCTGGAAAAGATGGCCAGGAGAAGAAAATGTAAAGAAAATGTTTAATCTTATTAACAGAGATATTCAGTGAGATTCCATCTATGAAAATTTCCAAGTTTATTGACATTTCAATTAGAATGTCACTCATAATTAAGAAAACACACAAGTATAAATAGAAACATGCACACAGATAAAAGAGAACTCACCTTATACCCTGCAGTTGAATATGTAAACAAATTCAACAGCTGTAAAAAATCACTATGATGAGTTCTCATAAAAATTAGAAATAAACTTCCCTCATTATGCTGTTACAACACTCGTGGTTGGTAATCTGATATCTGTTGTAGCATTTTTCATGAAAACCGAATTGTGAAATCAACCTAGCTGTCCAGCAGAAGAAGAACTGATAGATGAGAATAAGGAAAATGTGGGACAAACACACACAATGGAATTTATTCCGGCCATAAAAATGAATGTAGTTATAGTGTTTGTATGAAAATGGGATGCTACTAGAGAAAACATATTCAGTAAATTAAGCCAACCTCAGAAATAAATATCAAGTTTTCTCTCATTTCTAGTTGCTACATTTCACAAACACACACACGCGTGCACACACACACTCACTCACACAGAGAGATAGAGATAGGGAAGGAGAAGAGGACGAGGAGGGGAAGGGGAAGGAGAACATAAGCCAGCCTATCCTTTACTTTGACTTCTGCCTCTGGATTTCCCTAAGAAAAATAGGTGCTATAAGTAATCAAAACAGAAATAAAAGGGAAGAGAGGAGAAAATAGTGTAGAAGAAATTTACTCAGAATAAGTATGTACCTGTAAGAGAGTTTTAAAAGTGAAATATAAAAGAAAAAGAAGGAAGAAAGGGAAAAGAAGGAAAGAAGGAAAGAAGGAAGGAAGGAAGGAAGGAAGGAAGGAAGGAAGGAAGGAAGGAAGGAAGGAGATACACTTTTGTCTCATGGTTTCAGATATTTTATTTCACAGTTCTTTGAAAGGTAAGCAGAGCACTGGGCATGTGGAGACAAGGAGACTTGGCTTGTAGCTCACAGGACATGGAGAAAGTGAAAGACAGCAAGTGGTCAAGGCAAGATTTAGCTCCCAAGAACATCGCTCAAACAGTACCTCCTCCAAAGAGGCCCGAGCTCTTACGTTTTACTGCCTCCCTATAATATCAGTACGTTATCAATCTCTCAGGGGATTAATCTGTTCAGTAGGTCAGAGTCCTTATCATCCAATTACCACAGAAAATACCCACACCGACATACCCAAAGGTATATTTTACTAACCTAGATATTTCTCAATACAATCATTTTGGAATCAAGATTAGCCATTTCCCATACAGATAACTATATATATATATATATATATATATATATATATATATATGTGTGTGTGTGTGTACATATATGTATATATATGTGTATATATACACATATATACATATATATACATATATGTACATATATGTACATATATATATGTATACATATATATATTTAGTTCTACATAAGGCTTCTTCTCAATTCTAACTTTTTTCTTCACTTCCCTTTAAACCCACAGTGACAGCTTACTTGACCTCTATCAGGGTTCCATCAAGATGCTTCCTAAGATCTCCCAGTTATCAAACAACAAAGTCTGTCAAAGGCCATCTTAAACCTTTGTGAGCATGGAGCTGGAGACATGGCTCAGCAGATACTGCAGAAGATTGGAGTTTGGTTCCCAGCACCCACATCTGGAAATTCACAAATGCCTGTAGCCCCAGCCCCAGGAAACTCCAATGCCTCTGGCCTCCATGAGCCCCTATACTCACATATTCATATCTATATACAGACACATAAACACTCACTCACACATACACTCCAAAATTTAAAAATAGTAAAAATAAATCTTATAAAATAACTTAGTGAAGTAAAGTGATAGTTATTTTGTTATGCTCACTAACAGTGTGGTTGACAAGGCAAGCAAGGGTGATGGGAAAGTCTGCATCTTCTCTAAGAGGTTCAGGGACTCAACTGGAAAGACTTGAACAGCCAGATATGGCTCATACTGCTGGAAGCTCCAGCAAATGAAGCTGAAGGACCCATTCCCAAAGTGTCTCTGGATCATATCAGACCCCTAGACTAAAATGATCTGGAGATTATGTCAGTCTGCTTTATCAAATAGGACCCCTATGTAGTTTCTTCCTGAAGCTTGTGATTCCCATGAAATGGTGACTAAGGTACAAAAAACAAAAAAAAAACAAAAAAAACAAAAAACAAACAATCAACACCATGGCCTTTTGTAGTAGGCCATCTGGCCTACTACAACTATTTGATACTGACTAAAAGACAGCATTTTCAACAAACGGTGCTGGCTCAACTGGTGGTTAGCATGTGGAAAAACGAAAATCGATCCATTCCTATCTCCTTGTACAAACCTCAAGTCAAAGTGGATCAAGGACCTCCACATAAAACCAGTTACACTGAAACTAATAGAAAAGAAAGTTGGGAAGTGCACATGGGCAGGGCACAAGGAAAAATTTTCTGAACAGAACACCAATAGCTTATACTCTAAGATCAAGAATTGACAAATGGGACCTCATAAAATTACAAAGCTTCTGTAAGGCAAAGGACACTGTCAATAGGACAAAACAGATTAGGAAAAGAGCTTTACCAATCCTATATCTGATAGAGGGCTAATATCCAATATATTCAAAGAACTCAAAAAGTTAGACTCCAGAGAACCAAATAACCTTATTAAAAATGGGGTATAGAGCTAAACAAAGAATTCTCAAGTGAGGAATACTGAATGACTGAGAAGCATCTAAAGAAATGTTCATCATCTTTAGTTATCAGGGAAATGTAAATCAAAATAACCCTGAGATTCCACCTCACACCAGTCAGAATGGCTAAGATCAAAACCTCAGATGACAACAGGTGCTGGCAAGGATGTGGAGAAAGAGGAACACTCCTTCATTGCTGGTGGGACTGAAAGCTGGTACAACCACTCTGGAAATCAGTTTGGTGGTTCCTATGGAAATTGGACATAGTACTAGCAGACAATCCAGCTATACCACTCCTGGGCATACACCCATAAGATGCTCCAACATATAGTAAGGACACATGCTCCACTATGTTAATAGCAGCCTTATTTATAATAGCCAGAAACTGGAAACAATCCAGATGTCCCTCAACAGAGGACTGGATACAGAAAATGTGGTACATCTACACAATGGAGTACTACTCAGCTATATAGATCTGGAGAATATAATCCTGAATGAGGTAGCCCAGTCACAAAAGAACACACATGGTATACACTCACTGATAAGTGTTTATTAGCCCAGAAGCTAGAATACCTAAGATACAATCCACAAACCACAAGAAACTCAAGAAAAAGGAAGACCAAAGTGTGGATACTTCGTTCCCTCTTAAAAGGGGGAACAAGATACCCATGGAAGGAGCTGCAGAGACAAAGTATGGATCAGAGACTGAAGGAAGGACAATCCAGAGACTTCTCCACCTGGGAATACTTCCCATATTCAATCATCAAATCCAGACACTATTGTGGTTGCCGGCAAGTGCTGGCTGACAGGAGCCTGCTATAGCTGACTCCTGAGAGGTTCTCACAGTACCCGACTAATACAGAAATAGAGGCTCACAGACATCATTGGACTGAGCATAGGGTCCCCAGTGAAGGAGCTAGAGAAAGGACCCAAGGAGCTGAAGAGTTTGCAGCCCCTTAAGATGAACAACAATTTGAACTAACTAGCACCCTCATAGCTCCCTGGGACTAAACCATCAACCAAAGAGTACACATCAGGGGACTAATGGTTCTAGCAGCATATGTATAGCAGAGGATGGCCTAAGTCATCAATGGGAGGAGAGGCCCCTGGTCCTCTGAAGATTTTATGCTCCAGTGTAGGGGAATGCCAGGGCCAGGAAGCAGGAGAGGGTGGGTTGTTGAGCAGGTGGAGGGGGAGGGAACAGGGTTTTTGGGTTTTTGTTTTTTTGATTATTATTATTTTCCTTTTTTTTTTAGGGGAAACCAGGAAAGGAGATATCATATAACATGTAAATAAAGAAAATATCTAATAAAAAGAAAAAATTATTTAAAAATAAAATCACCAATCGAGAAAATTGGTGATATGTCACAGACCAATCTAATGGAGGCCATTCCTCAGTCAAAGAACTCTTTTACAATGTGACTCTAGTGATTCTAGTTTGTATCACATTGATAAAAACTAACTAACCAGTAAAAGAAAAAGAAAAGGAAAAAGAAACATCAAACTCAGACCAGGTTCTATGAATAGAGATTAGATTATCTAGGTTTATTCTCCCTTCTTCTTCACATGTAGAGAAAAGATGAGAGTAGTAGTTCAACATTTTTATTTATTAATTTCTGTTTTCTTTGCTTCTTAAGTCTATATTCGTGGTGGGTTCTTACTGTTAATACCACAATGGAAATCCTAGTGCAGGGATCTCTTCTTGAAAATATGCTATAAGTCATGGGACATTCTAGGATCCCCTTGATGCAGAAGAGAGTTAAAAGCTATGAAAGACCTCGAGTGCTGTCTTTCACACCTGAAGAAGCTGATGATTTCCACAGCTGCAGCCTAACAGCTTTCCTCCCAGCTTGTTACACTCTCACGGCCTCACATGACATCACACAGTACCACATCATGTTAACACAAGCTAACATACTCACAAGTCAACCTGAACTTGAGAGAAGACAATATAAACCAGGACGCAGTGGAGAAGTGGCACACACAGTTTCCATATATCCTTACTCTCCAGTCAGTATGTCTCTAGTATTTTGTTTTAATTTGGCACTTTTATAAAGAAACTATAATAGCTTTTTTTAATCTTCTTTGTAGAATCTATTAAAAAAGTATCCAGATAATCTGTAATCATCTCTCCTTACGTAATGAATTAGTAACTGCTTTGTAGATAAGAGAAAAGAAAGGGATATAAAGAAACATACTGAAGTGGCTTGTCTATATAGTAAAATGTATAGAGAATAAGAATAGGAAATAAATTATTCCTATCTCCTTAAACGCAGGACAAGCAGTTAGAAGGTCAGTAAAGCTACAAACTTGCAGCAACCATGCCTATGATTAGACTTCTACATGAGTCATCAGTGACTATAGTATCTACAATGATGCTAACCAATGTCTTTCTGATTAATCCCCTATTCCTCCACAAATATTATGTCCTATAGCCAAGGATTGTAGAAGTTGACCACCAATGATTTTTTTTTTACTTTTCTTCTATATTATAGAATTGTGGAGAAGTGAATTGCCAACCCTCTGTCAGCACTAGAGTCAGATGACTTTCTGGTCAAAGGAATGGAGATAGATGGAAAGGATGATATGTGTCACTCATGGATATTGTGTCAGGATATTTCTTTATTTCCTCTCAGCTGATCAGATCCCATAGAACAAAGTGGTGGGAAAGGACTTAAGGACCAGAATTCATTATTCAATATATGTGAAATCAATGGAAACATGTTTGCAAGAGGCCTCAGCCTTCTACTGTCTGCCCTACTCTAAATACAGAAATCTTGCCCTTAAAATCCATTTTCAGACTTCTTCTGTAGTCCCAGATGCTTGGATTTGAGGAGGTCAAGCAGGGACATAATTATTTCTCAGACAATTTAACTCCACAGTATTCTTGTGAGCACTGTATCCCTGTTTTGTACTATGTATGTGCTGTCTGCTTTCTATTC